>JAVBJF010000720.1:0-72529 GCA_033439095.1 Pseudococcus viburni | reverse complement strand
CGGACCCACTAAAATCCATCTGAAAAAACACGAAATTTCTATCTGAATTTGACGAAAAATGACGAAAAATTGAAAAAATGACGGAAAAACACATTCCCCCCCCCAAAATAATTGCGTCAGGGGTCCAAAATTTTTGTCACGATAGTTTCTCATCATGGGTGACCTTTTGGGGTAGGAGCGGTCAAGATCGATTTCCAATGCCAAACCACCATACTTAACCGGCTATACCCTTTTCTCAATTTTTAATTACCCTTAGCCCTTTTATTTTTGATGTTAGGCAAAACGTCTACAAAACAAAATTCCTTCAGTTCTCAGCATACTATCCATTCCCTTGATCAGTTCATTTTTTGAGAATTTTTTTAAACAAATTTTTTGTAGTCCCTTCAATTTGAAAGATAGGCAAAAAATCATAAAGTGAAAATTTGTTCAGTTTTCAAGTACTATTCATTCCCATGCTTGAATAAAAATTTTAACGTGATTTTTTAAAAAACATAATTTACCCCTACAATTTTCAAGATATGCAACTTGTTTATCTAACGTTATTTTTTAGTGATACCCAGTTATATCCAAAAATAAAGTATGGCAGGCCACTTACCGGACTATTTAGCTACCTCCCACCACCTTCCAGAGGCGTCGTCAAGCCCCCCCCCCCCTCCCCGAAAAAAGTTCTAGCCCCTACTTGGTCCCCCCCAAAACTTATTTTGTATTTATAAATTTACATTACACTTGCATCATATAGGGATTTTCAAAGAATTAAAACATGGAAAAATGTCTTTTTAGAGTTTCGCCCCCGCCTCGCTCGGGCATGAACAAAATTACAATTTTATGATCTACCTGAGACGAAAGTGCGGAAGAAGGCTCCCTTTTCACCCCCTTCCCATTTTTAGCAGGTGAAAAAAGTCAGTCCCTCTTTTCCACTTCGAAAAAGCAAAAAAAGTTGTCCAACACACGGCCCTTTTTGTGCTACCCTCCCAATTTTCGATTCTGATGACGCCACTCCCACCTTCATTTCAACCTTTGAAAAAGAGTGCAATATGATTAACCTCTAGTCTACTCCACACGCAGCTTCCTGATTCGTTGACCTTGAAATTAGATACATCTTCTCGTATCTTATTATCCTCTACAAACAAATTGAAAAGTTTTAGATCGTGAGGCTGAAAATTTGTTGATTTTTACCCAACCCAAATCATTTCCTCGAATATTGGTACCTACCTGATAAATTTTCACATTAAAAATCAAATATTGGAAATCGTTAATGAAATGTCAAAAACCAAAGATAAAATTTCAAAAATCGAAAATGAAATGTCGCGAATTAAATATCTTTATCTCTTTTTTCAAAATAGGTAATGGAATATTATTTCGACATGCTGTTGTATCAAAAAAGAGGATATGGAAACCCACTAGCCAAAGCTATAGGTTGTCGAGTTGTGCGAGACATGATGATATCTTTATCGTAAGTAATGTCATTTTAATCCCTCATTTTCAAATTATATTCTCTCTATTTCCCTCATTTAATAGTAATGCTGGAAGCACCTCGGATAGAAGTATGAAAGGCAGGTTCTTATTCGGCCATTCAGAGACAATTCTCCCAACGACGACTAAATTAGGCTTGAGTAAAGATGAAAAACCTCTTACAGCCGGGAATTATCCAGAACTGATCAAAAATAGAAATTGGAAAATAGCTCATTTTGATGGTTTCACCGCTAATATAATTGCAGCTTTGTACGAGTACGTACGATTTGAACATTTTACAAATTACGAAGTAAAATGGTTGATATTGTTGCCTACTTGGTGTTTCACAGGCGTCCTTCTGAAGGTGGTACTGAGCAAGTTGTGGTATTTTATCAAAATGAGTATCCCGTGGAGCATCCTGCCTGCGGTTCTATTTTCTGTCCTTTGGAAAAATTGAAAAAGATTTTCGAGGATGTTTTCGATGTGAAGAACTGCAACGATTGGTTTTGTGCTCCATATTCGCTTTAAATTTTTTTAGAATTTTCAATATTATTTATCAATAAAGGTGCCTATTATGAGAAAATATTCTTTCATTTTTTTTGCTAACTTTTTCATAAATCTATAATATGCTTTGAACCCTTGAAATTTAAAACATGCGCCATTCAGAATTTCACTACCAAATGTCGTGATAAATCCACGTAAATTGAAACCACAGTACCTACTCAAAAATATTCAAAAAAAACTTTCGCAACAATGCACTCTACGAATGTCGATGATGTGGCTCTCCACACAGATGACATATTCAAGCGTAAGATAAAAATTACAAGTTGGAAATTCCTATTTATCCGCTAATTGTTACTTAGTTTTGCCAGTTTTACGTGATATTGTTCGTCTAGAAGGTTTATTGTTCGACCGAAACGATACATTCGTGTGAGAACTTCCAACAATGAAGGTCACGGTTGCATTTTCTGAAAGTTATACAAATCTGACGATTCAACGAGAAATGTAAGTTTATTCGAGTATTAGTAAAAATTATTCGATTTTTAGAATGTTCAATTTGGACTGGAGAATTTTTAATTTCTTAGTAGGTATTCGGTCTATTTATAGGTAGATGTGTTTAATTGAAATTCATAGGTGCCGGTAATTTTATCTGAATTGGTCTAAAATTCGCAATCGACTCGTGGATAAATATTTAACCAACGGAAACGGAAAGAATCGATGACGAATTGACGAACTTTAGGTGTATTTGATAGGTAAATATATTGACTCAATCAATGAAATTCCTTTATGGACCAGATTGAATAATATTGTCCAAATTTGAATGAGTATGAAAGTGGATCGATTCGAACAAACAATCAACTGTCTGCGAAAATATGGTGAGTTGAGTGTTTTCCAGAAAATTAATTAGTGCTTTTTAAGATAAGAAATTGTAATTTAGATAAAATGAAAGAAGTGTGCATATAATTTGAATCAAGTTCGGGTTGATCATTTCCACGATTTATTTTTTTAGTTCGCGAGGCTGAAATGATAAAGTTATGATCTGATCGAAAATTAATTATGTTTCAGGTTACTCGAATTAACGTCATTTTATTAAAATTTGTGTTGTTTGTAAGTTCAGCTTTACATAGCAGTGCCCAACCTGAACAATGCTTCGCTGATATTGAAAACCCCAACGTGTATTTCGGTTCGAAAACGTCGTATTATGCCAGTCGAGCTTCGAAAATTATTCCTGAACGTAAGTACCTGTTTTGAAAAATTATGCACAGAAGTATCTAACTATATACTTGCCTACTATTGATTGAAATTTTTGTGGAAAAAAAATTACGTGATCAATATTTAGGTACCTATTTGATTCAAAAAACGGCAAGGGCAGGGGCAGGGGCGGGGGCAGGGGGCAGGATTAATTTAAAATTTGGATTCGATATGGTCGAAGAATTGAGTTTTTTGAAAGTTAAAAGGAATCATTTAAAAAATTGCGTATCACGTCAAATAATTGTGAAAAAAATGAACCCATATTTCATCAAGCATAAAAAAAATTTTCAGAAAATTTTAATCGAATTTTTTTAAATTTTGATATAAAATGTTTTAAAAATTTCGATAAAACTTTTTTTTTAAATTGATACCGTAGAAAATTTTTAAAAATACCGAATGAAAATTTTTTTTAAATTTTAAGTAATAATGGTATGTAGGTAAAATAGATACAGAATGAACCATACAAATTAAATTGAAAACACAACAAAAAATTTCTAGGAAAAAAGCTTAAAATATTATTTGAAGCAATTTTGGAAATAGTTGTAAAAGGGGTTTCAAAGCTCCTGAATCCATTTCTGGGGTCATTTTGACTCAAACACGAAAGTCGATCATTTTTGGTGAGAGAAAAGGTTCGAAATTAGAAATTATTTGATGGAATTTTTTCAGTATGGGTCCCACCTCCACTCTTGATGGTCACTTTCAAGGTTTAGAATCAAAATGTCCTCACAGGCAAGGTATCTCTACTCGAAGTAAAATTTTGAGTCATAACAAAAATACCTACATCATGAAAGAATCCCACATCCAAAATTTCAGGTGCAGAAGTTTATTTCTTGAATTTTGGTGAATTTTTGAAAATTCAAAATTACCCCACTCCTCTGTAAAATACATATAATAATTTTCGTTCCCTACCATTTTCCCGAATGGCCGGTTTCCCAAATTCCTGTTTTCCCTAATTTCCATTTTCCCAAATACGTAAATCCCGAATCCCATTTTTCCGAATGCTTTTGTTCTCGAATAACAATTTTAATTTTTTATTAATTTTTACCATTTAGATAAAGCAGAACCGTTTTTGGAACTTGATCGTACTAAATGCTGTATACAGGTCAGAGGGGTAAAAAAAGTTTTGAAATATCCAAATAAGGCGATCTTGAATGAAATTTTCAAAATTTTCCGCATTTTTTAGAAGTGAAGGAGTCATTAAAGAAAATAGTTTTTTTTTGAAGGGGATTTTGTTACAGTCAGCACTATTGTTACAGTAAACACCTTGGTATAATCAGCATTATTTTAAGTATGTTATATTACTTATATTTACAGTTAGAATCGCCATATTTTACCGTTAGAATCGTTCGATATAAGCTAGGTAAAAAAACGATGTATTATTATTATTATATTCTCTTCTGATTAAAGTTGGTTTATATGAACGCAACAATTTAGAAAAGTAGGACGAAAAATCACGATTATTTGTTTTTTGATTTCAGTACGACTGGTTGGAAAATTTCTCTCTTTTTAAAAATATGAGTCGACTGAATTTTGGTTTTCCCTCCCTTCCTCTCTCCCTCTTCCCGAAATTTCCGCCCAAATTTCGTCCCTGAACTCTCCGCAGTCAATGCTACAAAACAAAATTACAAAAATTTTCAGGAAGTAGATTTTTACCCCTGAAATTTAAAACTTCGGCAAACATTCCTCTTCCTTTTCAATACAAGCTGCCTTTAGGTATTCGAGAAATTGAAATTCGGGAAAATGGGATTCGGGATTAACATATTCGGGAAAACGACCATTCGGGAAAATGGTAGGGAATCGATAATTTTATCTAATCAACTAAAAAAGCTTTAATTTGGTCTATAACCTATTTTTAACCTCCCAAATCGATTGGGAGTGGTTTCGAAATGTTTTGGAGCCTTCAAAAAATTTCGCAATTTTCCAGTAGTGAAAAAAAGTCCATAAAAATGGTCCACATGAATTTTGGTATCTAAAAATGCAGATTACTCAAATTGATGACCTATATGATCGATTAAAGCACATTTTTCCAAAACTCATTCCTGCTGGTTCAAATCCATATTTTTCTACACCATTTTTTTTTTACAAAAATCGAAAAATACGTCCACAATGTACGCATCAAAGTAAATATCTGAAAATTGATAAATACCATATTATTGATCTCTTAAATGTTAGTTTAAATTTGGAATTTTTATGTCTAAGGGGTTCCTAAAATGCTGAAAAAATATTTTAAAAAATATTCTTTTAATTTTAAATTTTCAAAACAAGATTTCACTTAGGTACTTTGGGTTCCAATAAAAAATTCATGTACTTAATAAGTACCTACCTAGACCTACAGTACTCTGGGGGTCACAAATCATATTTTTTAAAAAGTCAGTTATGAGAAGTCCTTCAAGATTTTTTGAGTTTTTAAACCCTTAAAATGCAAAAAGAGAAAAGAAAATGTAAATAAATCGTAAATTGAAAATATATATTTACAGGGTCTTAAATTATTTCATTTATTCCCTCCAAAAACATGGTGTATTGAATTTTCGATACACGTGTAGATTGTAGGGGACAATATTATAGAAGGGAAATCAAAAGTTTGAGCAGGAGTTTTTGTATCAGGGGTGACATTCGGAACCACACTGGATCAAATTTTGGTCACGAGTCGTTTCAACAATTTTCTCAAGAAGAAAGTACCATTTTTAGTCATATTTTATTCGTATAGAGGGGAGAGAGATGATAATACAGTGGCAATAAACGGAAATTTTTACCACCTACGCCCCTGTGCTCTTTTTTCTCCTCCTTTTTCCTCATTCAACACGTCATAAATTATGAGTTTAGAAATTTTAAAAATTTCAAATATTTACAGGAACCTTTCCTTAGAGGAATTTTCTACAAAAAGCCTTGAAAAATCACATAAGTAATTCATCAACTTTTATTTTTAAGGGAATTGAAAAAATGATTGCCCAATTTAAATAAAATGTTACCTAATTATTCTATTTTGATACCTAATTGAAAAAATTGATATTTTTAAACAGCAGGTTGCACTCCAACGTACATCTGGGCTTTAATCAGGCATGGAACGAGGTACCCAAGCAACGATTTCATACCATTCGTGGATAAATTAAACACACTTAGAGACGAAATCGTTACAAATCATAAAGAAGGAAGTAAGAAAATACTCGATATAATGGTCTCAATTTGGAAATAATTCAAGAATTGGAACCACTCATTAAACATTCAATGCTTAATTCAAATAGGAGGGAAATTATGCCAAAAAGATTTAGAAAATTTGCAAAAATGGAGTTCAAGTCTGACAGCAGATTTGAACGGCGAATTAACTCCTCAAGGAAAAAACGACCAAATACTTCTGGTTCAAAAACTCAAAGAAGTATTTCCCGAATTATTGGGATCGCCATCTAAGGATTCTTTCCTGGTAATGCATACCTGATTTATTCGATTTTTCATATATTAGGTGTGAATTTTTCACGGTGGGTGGTGCGTGGGTAGCAGGTACTTGTGATGTGAGATGTGTGACTAATTCAATGTAACCTAACAGTTTCAAAGTTCAGCGGCAAAACGTGCCAAAGATAGTGCGCTTGCGTTCACTAACGAATTACTTGGAACTAATTTCGCCTCTGTTGATGGTAATGGTATAACAGAAAATGAAAATTTACTGCATGTAAGTTTATATATCTATGAATTTTTGCAGATTCAATCATACATTTGATGAATGAATATTAATACCTGTTTAAATTTTTTACTAGGTAAATAAAATTTGCCCGAAATTTGAAAAAGAGGTACAGGACAATCCATCGACTTACAAAGAAAAAGAATTGTTTAAAAAATCCGACCAGATGAAAAAACTGATATCAGATGTTGGCACTCGTCTGGGTTACAAACAACCATTGCCATATGGTACGTGGTAAAAATTACTACATACCTAGCTATCTTCACTTTCAACAGCATTCTATAATTTATTGTCAGACAGGTTTTAAAATATTATTTTATTTATAGATTCGGTCGAATTGATGTACGATATGTGTGCATTTGAGAGTGCATGGTATTTAAATTCAAGACCAGCATTTTGCTCTGCATTCTTACCTGACGATTTTCAAGTAAGTAATTTTGAAATGATTTTCATTGTCAAATGTAGTTAGGTATAAGGTGAAATAAAAATTGGATGTTATGGTTATAGGTTTTTGAGTACCTGAACGATTTGGAAGATTATTATGCAAGGGGATATGGTTCTTCCTATTCTAGTAAAATGGGTTGTGTTACAGTACGAGACATGATGATGTCTTTGGAGTAAGTGATTTCAGTTTCAATCCATTTACATATGTTTTGCAGTTTTGAATTTTTTGGATTATCCTCCCTTAAAATTTTCGGGATTCTGAAATTCACATTATTTCATTTTAGAAGTAGGTACAAAAATCTAATGGCATATGACACCTTCAGATATCATTTTTGTCAAGTACAAAAGGTAACACTTTCTGACACTCAATTGCCTAAAATTACCATGTCACTTATTTTCTGAAAATTAACTTTTTTTATGTCCAGGGCTTCACGTATCAGCTTACTGAATCCTGTAGGCTTGGGTGACATTTTGGGCAATCAATGGGTCCCCTTTTAATTTTCAAAGACTAAAGTGGCACTTTTTGACACCCAGAGTGACCTTTTTTTCATTCCCAGTTTTAAATAGCACTTATGAGTTTTTCATAAGATCCAATGTATCAATTTTTTGATTTTATGAGTCGAAGTAGGTGTGGTCGAAGTTGCTCATTTTCACAGAGAGTAGGTATAAGAGTAGCATATTATACTTTTGATACCTGAAGTGGCACCATTTTGAAAAACTAAAGTGGTAATTTTGATATCAAGGGAGCACCTTTTTGATTTCTCAATATTGATATGACATTTTTCAATAATCCGAAAAATTAGTTGCTTTTATTCTCTAAAAATTGAAAAGTGAAAAATGTAACGCCAATTGTGCCACTTTTTAATTTTTAAAGTTGAAGTGACGCTATGTGACATCCCGAGTAACACTTTGTTATCTCAATACTGAAGTGACACTTTCTGAACTCTAAAAAAATGTCACTTTTCAATTCGAAAACTGAAATGGCAATTTTTATATTCATTGTGCAATTCTTAGATTTTTGAAGTTGAAGTGGCAATTTTGACATCTTGAGTGGCACATTTTGATTCTTCGATGCTGAAGTGGCTCTTTTTGACATCCCAAAATATGAACAACCTTTTGATTATTTATGACTGAAATGGCAATTCTGACAATTATTGTGCCACTTTTTGATTTTTTGGAGTAGAGTGCTTGAAGTGACACTTTTGACACCTGATAGGACATTTTTACGTCTGAAGTAGCACTTTTGACACCTTAAGTAGTTCGTTTGACACCAGAAGTGTCATTTTTGACATCAGTAGTGACACTTTTGACGTTTATAAGTGGTGCTTTCAACATTGAAGGTGATGCTTTTGACACTCAGAAGTGGCACTTCTGATTCCTGAAGTGGCACTTCTGACTCCTGAAATGGTATTTTGACTTCTGGAGTGGCACTTTTGACTCCTTGAGTAGTCTGTTTGACACCTTGAGTAGTCCGTTTGATACTGAGTAGTTCGTTAGACACCACAAGTTACATTTTTGACACCGGAAGTGACACTTTTGACACTCAGAAGTGGCACTTTTGACTTCTGAAATGGTATTTTGTTTTCTGGAGTGGCACTTTTGACTCCTTGAGTAGTCCGTTTGACACCTTGAGTAGTCCATTTGATACCTTGAGTAGTTTGTTTGACACCACAAGTTACACTTTCGGCGCCAAAGTGGCACTTTTGCCACCGGAAGTGACACTTTTGACACCAGAAATGGTACTTTTGCTGTCAGACGTGGCACTTTTGACACTCAGAAGTGGCACTTTTGACACTCAGAATTGACACATTTTGATTTTAATATATTGAAGTGACAAATCTATTGTGTCACCCTTTGATTCGTCGAGGAAAAGTGGCACCTTTTTACATCCAAGTTTGTTTTTTTTATGATTTACGGAGTTTCGATTCATAAACTTCATAAAGGCTGAAGGTGATACGTCTTGACATTCACATGATGCTTGTTTGATTTTTTATAATTGAGGTGGCATTTTCCGACATTCAAAGGCGTTTCTAAATACTACATTGAAGTTACATTGGTGCAGAACTGCAGAGAGCACGAAAACGATTCGCGAGAACACAAAACGACATAATATAGGGGAGTTGTAAAAAATGGCGCGGCTCTGTTTACATTCTATTTCTTATCGTTTTGGAGGTACTTTCTTATCACACTGTATGTATTCTTATGGGAAATTCTCGATTTTTGAAAATTAATTAAAAATTGAGTAATAAACGTAGATTGATGATTTTTGTTTTAAATTAAAGTACAATTCTTCCTCTTTTTGAGAATATTTTTTTCTCTTACTTACACAGCTTTTTCATTGTGATATATTGTAATTACTGGAGGCTCCTTTTTCACTTTTTCAAAAAGAAAACAGCATAAAAATAGACTTCAGTGATACATGTAGTTCATTATCTGGCTCCGGCATACAAAATATATTGCCAATGACTTGATATATTTATAATTTAAATAATATTTTGAATGTGTAGTCATATTATCTCATATGAGGGAACGATTAACATTTACAGTGATGAGAGCTATACTTACTTACTTACTCAATTGAGTTTATGGACCGTTGAATAAAATTTATGAGTCATTTGGATTTATATTTCAAAGAAGATACCAGAAAAATACAAAAATCAACGAAAATCAATAATCATATTTCTTATAATACATTGTTTTCTTTTTGAAAAAGTGAAAAAAGAGCCTCCAGTAATTACAATATATCACAATGAATAAGCAGTGTAAGTATGAGAAAAAAATATTCTCGAAAAGAGGAAGAATTGTACTTTAATTTAAAACAAAAATCATCAATCTACGTTTATTACTCGATTTTTAATTAATTTTCAAAAATCGAGAATTTCTCATAAGATTGCATACGGTGTGATAAGAAAATACCTCCAAAACGATAACAAAAAACCTGAACTGCTCCGTCGCCATTTTTTACAACCGCCCTATTGTAGTCCCCTAAAAATATTTAAAAAATCGGTACCGCGACAGCTCACATACAAGGTGGTCAATCGGATTTAAAAATTCATTTGATTCTCCGGCTAATCGTCAACAGAATTCAAGCCAAAATAGTACCAATCAGAAAAAAAAAACTATACGACTGGACGGAATAAATTCCTTCCTATAACGAAATGTTCGAATATCTTCGACACCTTACCACAATTGGTGATCCCGTTAGATTTTATGGTGACGATCGAAATGGCAAATATCTATATATCTCATTAGGTCCAAGGTCATAGACACTTCAACGTATTCTTTTACATTCGCGCGAGAGACAAAATCAAGATGTTACGATTTTTCCATAATTTTAATCACCGCAAAAATTTCAGCGATGCAGTCAAAAATCCACAATCGAATCGCAAAGGAACATTTTACTTCTCCCATTCCGAAATGATGGTTCCTACGACAGTAAAATTGGGCTTGAATCAAGACGCGACACCTCTCTTGCATGACAATTATGAAAAAATGAAATCGAATCGTAAATGGAGATTATCTTCATTCGATAGCTTCGCTTCGAACATTATCGCAGTCTTATACAAGTGAGAGATTAATTGTTTACGATACGAAAATACTCGTTTTTGAATCACACTTACTTAATTTTTTATGCTATTTAATCACCAACAGATGTTCTTCCGGTCCTCGAAACGTAGTAGCATTTTATCAAAGTGAACGTAAGAGTTTATTACCAAAATGTACCACTAATCCTTGCACGTTGGAAAATATCAAACAAAATTTCGCCGATGTTTTTGACGAAGAAAAATGCAATTTAAAATTTTGCTATGAATCAGAACCACTGAAAACTTCATCTGGGTGCTCGATATTTTTAAGCACCGGTGTTATGATTTTTTGCTGTATTATGGCCTATTTTATGGCCTATTTTATGTGAGTTTTTGAAAAATGACAAATTTTTTTGGAAAAAGAAAGATAAGAGAGATTGGCGCATGGCATATCAACATCAAATAGTAGATAATGGATGATGGTATCAGGAAGTGTAGACTGTTGTTTTTTTTTGGAAAAAAGTTGAAAATTTCCTATAGGTACTTTAAAGCTATAGGGAACTCCTTCAACTTGATTCCAAGTCCACCAATGACATATAAAATGTAAATGGTGTTTTTAGAACGAACCAGTGATGAGATACTGCTCATGTGAATGTAGAAGATTACTCCTGGCTAATTTTGTGTGAAATTAATAATTATAGCTCTGTGAAATACAATTTTTATACGACTTGAAAATTAATGTCCAATTTTTTTTCATTATGTACAAGATATGACCTACATTTTTTTTTTGGAAAATTTGATGCTGCATGAGGGAAGTTAGAGAGCATGGGGGGCTTGAGCCCTCCCCAATCATTTTTGTGTGTAGGTATGTTTCACTAAAAAAAAAAAATCGCAAATATCTAATTTTCAAGGAAAAAACTATCAATATACTTATTCACGTTTTTTTGTTAGATGGCTGATGACACCGAATGATATTAAACCCTCTAGTTTAGCTAACACGAGTTAGACATCATCAATGAAAACCAATGATTTAAGTAATTTGAGAACCATGAATAATGATCCAGGGTAACCAAATTTGGAGAAATTCCTTCTCAAAAATTTTGGAAAACAAACCAGAAGGTTTTTTGGGAGATTTTTTCAAAGTTATTCGTGATTAGAGTACAGCGTGAAACACGATGGGGTATTTTCTTTTTAGTGTCGAAAAATTGTACTAAAAAATAGGAAAATTATGTTGTAAATATAGGCACATTTACCGATTTTTAAGAAATTTTTTTCAAAAAGAGTGTAAATCTTGTTTCACTGTGTAACAAAAAAAATATGAACTTTCGTTTTAAAAAACTTCGAAAATCACGAAATTTCTACATTAGAGAAATGGAATTTTTTCTAACAAACTATAATGGAGGCGAATTGAAAAGAAAAAACATTTTTGCCTAACAAAGCTTTTATTGCGGAAAATTGTCGAGAATGGTTTCCTGAGTAACCCCAAAGAGTTACCACTCCACAGGCCTCAGGCTAAATTTTTTAGGGGAGTTGAACCTCCCAAAAAGCTTTTTTTCGTATTACCCCCCAGGGTTTGATTTTAGGGTAAAAATAGTTCAGTATTTTTTTGTTCTACACTTAATTTACAACATTTTTTGTATGAACAACTTTTTTGTACGACCATTAGCGGAGGAGATAGAGACCCCTGAAGGAAAAGGGGTTTTGGGAAATGTATGAGTATTATTAAAAACGTGATAATAGGTACATATAAAATCATTACTTAAGTGCATGTTGTGGGCATAAAAATAGTAATATTATGTAAATTGGTGGTATTAAGTAATAATTTCTACCTCTCCCCCTCCTGTGTACCAACCCCCATCCACCTTACCTCTCATTCAGAAGGTACCTGGCCCAAATACCGTCACCCATAGCCTTTTTCGCCCCAGCGCCCTCGCCATTTCATTTTGTGAAATTAACAAAACGTGATTTAGGTACCTGAAACCTTTGGCCCTCCCCCCCCCGGGGATCGAATTTTCCCAACTTTTCATCATATTGAGCCTCAGGCAAAAAACCAAAAGTGGTCTTTTTTTTATGTAGAGAAAATTTGAGCCAAATTTTGTCTCCCTACCCTAATTTTCTATAAAATCATCGAAATATGATGGAAAATTTCAAATTACAAGTATTTAAGCAAGTAATTTTTAATCGTGAATTTACCATTTTGTAGCTCAGCAATGTACCTACTTTCCGCGTATCTATTTGATTTTTCAATTCCCTAAATGTAGCATTGTCCGGTATAGCGGACATAACTTTTGAAAAATTCTAGAAAGTTTTTGGAGGCAGTTGAAAAATTTTTTTACCCTGATATTCAAAATGATGCTTTATTAATATCTCATGCAAGTTTCAAAACGATACATCAATTTTTGGCCGTTTTGTAGACATTAAAAAATAAGCTGTTTTGCAAATTTCATAAAATATTGAAAATACATTTTTGTTAAATTTATTAAAAATAGGAAAAGTCCTGTCGGCGAAATGTTTTGAGTGGACACGGTAGATAAAAATGCTATCTATCAGATAAAAATTGTTCATCTTTCGTATGTTGAGTTATGAACTCCAGAGAGGTGCTGTCCGCCATAGCGAACATTGCGACGATACCAGTAATGTTCCAAGTGAAATTAATGTCCACTATAGCGGACATTGCGAACGATGACGCATACTTTATCACCGATGTTTTTACGATTTCTGAGAAGAAATGATAAGGAATATAGACGCATGAATGATTTTGAACTGATTTTCAGTGTCTTAAATTAGATATAAGAAGATTCACCACTTATTTTAATGTTTTTGGAACTGTGTTCCTATTACATTGTGGTTACCTATACCTATATATTATTCAAAAAATTTATTTCCTCTGTGAGTAGGGTTACTAGGGTTCCACAAATTTTAAATATAGTTTTGATACCTCCAGAAGCTCTTTGGGGTAAACAAGGAGGGAGGAGATGGAGACAACCCCCTCCCCACAGACCCTTCCAAAATGAATTTTTTGAGTACTAATATAGAATTTCACGTATTTTTTTCAACTATACAACATATATTTTGAAAAATTCATTAATTTTTCAAATTTCCACAGATTTTTTGAAAAATTTCCCTCTCCTGTCCTCCGCCAAGACAGCTGATCACTTCCTCACAAATATTTCAGGTTTTCGCCCACTTTAAATTTTTCCGGATTTTCGTTGTTTTTTCAAACTGTGATGTTGCTTCAATCAATTATAAATAGTTTTCCACGCAATATAGTGGGTGAATTTTGTGACTGAAAAACTTGAAAAAATTCACAATTTCTTCATTCAACGTTTTAGAAATTTTTACTTATAAATTATACCCACAACATTTATTTTTCTTTGAGTGAATTAATTATAATGAAGATGGAAGTGTAGACGAATTTATAAGAATTCTTGATGACCAAAAATTTGAAAAATTCATGAAATATTAATTTATCTGGCTTGGCGGGAGAAAAATAGGAGTAATTTTTTTCAAAAATCTGTAAAAATTTGAAAAAATGGTGAATTTTTTCTCAACAGTGTTGATTAGTGGAGAAAAATTTGAACAGTCCTCATATTTGAGGCGACGCGACAGCACAAAAAAAAACTTTTTACCCCCTCCTACAGACATACCCACTTTGCACACACCCCAAAAAATATGTTTTTCTACGATTTCTACCTCCTCCCTTCATCCCTTCCCAAGGAATTTTTAGTTACAATACTGATTCTGAGGTTGACATAGATCTTTTGAGGAAAAGAAAGAAATTTTGAGCGATGTCTTTGATGAATATAAATCGGATGTGCCTTTAGTTGGTTCAACTATTGGTTTTTGTGTAATAATTATTGTCAACTATCGCGTCTAATTTTTGTGTATGTCGTAAAAAAGGTAATAAAATCAAGTTGAGAATGCCAATAGCTGCCGGGACAACCTTCGCAACGTTCGTTATAGCGGACAGGAAACATTATCTTGAAGTCGCGGTGTTGTTCGCAATGTTCGCTCTGGCGGACATCTCATAATTTCGCCCCTATGGGTTGGAAAATTTTGAAAAAAAATTTTTTGTCATATATAGACCCCAAGTACATCAAATACAGGGTGTTTCAAAGTTGACCGCGCTCCTTCCAACCAGTGAGTGGGCCACTCATCCTAAGTCGAAGTATGTATGTTTGCCTAACCTTCAAACTGCAGGGGCTGAGTTATGCTCTTTGAAATTTTTTTTTTTTGAATTTTGTTTCGCACTTTCTACCGAGCGTTACTCGACAACCAAGATAGGTAGAAAGTTGCGCTTTGCGGCAACGGATAGCCCACTTTCTCTAGAATTTTTCTATGCGGTTGATAATTTTTGCAGGTGAACAAGGGTGAGTGTACCGCATCGAATATTCGAAAAAACGTGTAAAAAAGTTGACGATTTTTTCTGTTTTTGTAAATATTTAAAAAAGTTGTCCTCTATTGAGTGAATGATTTATTGATTATTAATGTTTCTAAAAGAAAAAACTTTGATATTTCCAATGGAAAAAACCCCACTCCTCTATCTTGCTCGAATCAAAAGTTATGAGCGTTTAATTTTGTGAAAAATACAAGAAAATCCTCACTTTTTTGATTTTTCAAATTTCAAACATTTTTATCTTTGAGACTAATCGAGATAGGGAGGTGGGGTTTGCAGCATTGAATTAACCAAGTATAACACTACACAGCATAGGAATGATATACCTCAATTTTTCAAATAAACATTTTTAATGAAAAATTTTTCGAATTTTTTTTGACAAAAATTTTTTTTAATGAAGAACTTGAAGATATTACTTCGATTTTATGTAGTGCAATACTTGGTTAATTGAATGCTGCAAACCCCATATCCCGGTCTCATTTAGTTACGAAGATAGAAATTTTTGAAATTCTAAAAATCAAAAAAGTGAGGTTTTTCTTGTATTTTTCACAAAATCAAACGCTCATAACTTTTGATTCGAGCAAGATAGAGGAGTGGGGTTTTTTCCATTGGAAATATCAAAGTTTTTTCTTTTAGAAACATTAATAATCATTCACTCAATAGAGGACAACTTTTTTTAAATATTTACAAAAATAGAAAAAATCGTCAACTTTTTTACACGTTTTTTTCGAATATTTGATGCGGTACACTCACCCTAGTTCACCTGCAAAAATTATCAACCGCATAGAAAAATTCTAGAGAAAGTGGGCTATCCGTTGCCGCAAAGCGCAACTTTCTACCTGTCTTGGTTGTCGAGTAACGCTCGGTAGAAAGTGCGAAATAAAATTCAAAAAAAAAATTTTTTCAAAGAGCATAACTCAGCCCCTGCAGTTTGAAGGTTAGGCAAACATACATATTTTGACTCAGGATGAGTGGCCCACTCACTGGTTGGGAGGATCGCGGTCAACTTTGAAACACCCTGTATATTGAAAAAAAATTCTGACACTGTTTCCGCCGCTGCGCGACATTTAGGGTTAACCAATATTTACGAAACTGTGTTCGATGTTACATTTCCCAAACCCTCTTTCTTTCAAGGGTCTCTATCTCATTCGCTAATGGTCGTACAAAAAAATTGTTCATACAAAAAATGTTGTAAATTGAGTGCAAAACAAAAAAGTACTGAACTATTTTTACCCCAAAATCAAACCCTGGAGAGATAATTTGAAAAAAAAGTTTTTTGGAAGGTTCAACTCCCCTAAAAAATTTAGCCTGAGGTCTGTGGAGTGGTAACTCTTTGGGGTTACTCAGGAGACCACTCTCGACAATTTTCCTCAATAAAATCTTTGCTAGGCAAAAATGTTTTTTTTTTTTCAAAATGATTCTAATTCGCCTGCATTACTATTAAAAACGAATTATTTTCTTTCTGAAAATCATGAATTTTTCAAATCTTAGGCAGCCCTTGCTTCGCTTGGGCAATTTAGTGAGGGGTTGATGGTTTCGCCTCCATTTCAATACTAAAATTTGATTTAAAAAAATTAAAAATAGCTTTCGGATTCCTTTTTCTTCAAAAATTTTCACTCGAGCTACTCGAGCTCTATGAATTTACACAATTAGTTCTTAAAAAAATTATTGTATGAACTCTCTCTTTCCTTCCATCAATTTTTCATATTGAAAAAAAGTCAAGTAAAAATCTCGTAATGGTTAGGGTAGAAAAATTTTTAGAGGGTCGAAAATAACCATTTTTCTTTTTCAACTGGGGCTCAAGCCCCCCCCCCCAAGTTACGGTTCATCTCCGCCTATATTTGATGGATAGAATTGGTTGAATTAGAGAGGAGTGAGCTAAATTTAAAATATTTTTTCTAGGTCACACAAAATTTCCACCAGACACCAGAATTCTTTGCAATTTTGAAATCTATTTTAGGAAACAAATAAAAATATTTTTCCAACTTAGGTACCTACTTAATATCTCTCAAAATTGCTCACAAATTCTACCACGTTGAATATATTTTATTTACTTATCTGACAGATTTTCAGCTTTAAGCACCTTTCAAATTTAAAAAATTATTTTTCAAAATTTTCATGACATGGGATCCTTCAAATTTCAACGTAATCACAATCTCTTGAATTTTTTCACCCTCCATACTCAGACTTATGTAGATACCTATGTACTTAATTTTGAAGCTCGAGCCAAGATTAAAATTCGAATTATATCAAGTTTAAGGCAGATACCAATTTGAAATTTTATCATCTTAATTTACGAAACAAAGTATCACTCTCCTAATAAGAAAATCCCTCTGATAAATTATTCAGGTTAAAAATACCTACTCGTCAACACTCTGAAATTAATCGTGTACCGCATAGCAACGCACTCCTGTTGAGAGGATTGTCAACACTTTGTTACAACTCGAATGTCATTTTCAAGCGAATAATGAAAATGAAAATTGTAGCGTAAAAAATTTTTACCATCCGCTAATTGCAACTCGGTTCTGTGTACGAGCAAATCACAAGTCTACAATATCTATTGTTTAACTAGAACGCGACATATTCGCGCGAGAACGAGCAATAACGAAGGTCATGGTAGCATTTTCTAAAATGTGACTTGCAAAGAGCGATGATATTTCAACCAACAAGAAAGGTGAGTTATTTGATCTAAAACTAGTTTATCAATAAGATATTCAATATGAAATTTTTTAATGGTGCATATGTTTTTCTATGTTATTTTATCTGTCAGCTCATTTAATAACCAAGGTAGGTACCTATTATTTAAAATAATTGATTAAATTGTTTAGAATTACGTAGATTTTTTTAAATTTTAAATACAAATTGATAAAAAATTGATAAAAAATTATCGAAGAGGGAGCATAGGAGAAATCACCGATGAATCGTTATCGTAATTTATTTTTTAATCGTAAATATAGTCAACTTTAACTACGTTGAATTGAATATTTTACCTTATAGTTTATCTCTCGATAGGTAGGTAGGGAATATAATTTGTAAACAGGAAAATTTTTACTCATGAACCTGTTTTTAGATTTTCACCAGTGATGATATTGTTTCAGTTGGCGTATAACAGCAAAACTACGTCATGATAATAACGCTTATTCTGTTGATATGCTCAATTTTACACGCAAATGGGCAATTCGAACAGTGTTTCGCTGATATCGATACACCTTATCCGTATTTTAGCTCGAGAACTTCGTATTTTACCAGCCGAAGTTTCAAAGTTGTTCCCAAAAGTGAGTTTTTTTTGAAGTGGCGAACTGAAAAAAAATAATTGCTTTCAAAATAAGTAATAATTGTTCAATTTTTGCACAAATATGTTGATAATTGCAAAAAATTATGGGTAATTTTTTACTTCGCTGTTCCCATTAACGTTTTTTCCTCTATTCATTATTTTTCTATCAGGAGGTTGCACTCCAACTTACGTTTGGGCTTTAATTAGACATGGGACGAGGTACCCTGGTCTAAAAGTGATAAATTCGACGAATAAATTATACGAGCTAAGAGATGAAATCGTATTGAATCATAAAGAAGGAAGTAAGACGATTGTCTCAATTTAGATCCAGATTTGTTAAAAATATCTACCTACCAATTTTTTTTGTGATTTTACGTAATTATTTTGACAGGAGGAAAATTATGTCAAAAAGATGTACAAAATTTGGAGAAATGGAGCAGCAATTTGACTGCGGATTTGGAGTACAAATTGACTTTTCAAGGAATCGACGAAGAAATATTTCTAGCCCAGCAAGTTAAAAATGAATTTCCAGAATTGATGGAATCGACGACATTGGATTCTTTTGAGGTAGGTGTAGGTACCTATTCGTTTTGTGTGTTTTTTTTATTAATTAAAATGGATAGTTTCAAAGCTCAGCTGCGAAAAGGGCGAAAGACAGTGCAATTGCATTTACCAACGAATTACTTGGAACCAATTTTTCCACGATTGTTGGGAATAATATTACAGTGAATGAGGATTTACTGCATGTAAGTCTTGCCTATTTATTTAAAAGCTATCATTAAATTAGGTTCTTTTTTAAATTACATAGGTATTATGAATTTAATTTACCAGGTGAATAAACATTGTCCAAGATACACTAAAGATGTGGAAGAAAATCAAACAACGTACAAAGAAATGGAATTATTCAAAATATCCGACGTTATGAAAAATTTGATCTGGGATGTGAGCTCTCGTTTAGGGTATGAACAACCATTACCATATGGTAGGTTGATTTACACAGTAAAAGTACAAAATTAACTCGATAAATTATTTTTTTGACTATTTACCTATAGACATACGTAAAAGTTCGAATATTTTCTAGATTCGGTCGAATTAATGTACGAAATTTGTTCGTATGAAACTGCATGGTATTTAAATTCACGACCTGCTTTTTGTGCTGTGTTTCTTCCCGAGGATTTGAAAGTAGGTACCTATCTGTCTGGTTGATGATTATTGCTGATGTTTCAAGATTTGAAATTTTAATGATTAATGTGATAATTTTTTGTTCAGGCTTTTGAGTACTTTTTTGACATGAACGATTACCATGTGAAAGGTTATGGTACATCGTATTCAGAGAAAATGGGATGTGTCACAGTTAGAGACATGATGATGTCATTAGAGTAAGTAAATAATAATTATTATGTACTAGGACAAGAAGACAATTAAGATGGCAAAAATTTCAAAATCCCCCCCCCGTGTCACTTTTGATATCAAAAGTGTCAGTTTTTACTTCATCAGTCAACAGTGTAAATCTTGATATCAGAATTGTCATATATGATGTCAAAAATTCATTTCGGCATCAGAAATTACATTTTTGACATCAGAGAGGCAATTTTTGCATCAAAGTGTTAGCTTTTTGACATTAAAAGTGCGAATTTTAGCATCAAAGGGTAAATTTTTGCATCAAGAGGGTATAGGTTTTGACATCATTTGAGTTCCATTTTAGAGACATCAGATGGGCAGACGGTTGATTTTGATATCTTAGTTTGTTACATTTGGAATATCAAATGGTTTATTTTGATATCAAAAAAGTCACCAGTTTTTGGCATCATATGAGTTATTTCAATATCAAAAGAAAGGCTTTTGACACCAGAACCAACATTCAATCCAAGAGAGGGCACGAGAAGAAATTAAATTTATAAAATTGTGTGCTGGATGGGACACAGAATCAATTTCAATTTTTAAAATTATTTTCTAGAAAGGTGTAAGGCATAAGTTTTACGGAATTCAGTCCAAGAAAGGAGTACTGAAAAAATGTATACTACGGAAATTCTTTTCTGAAGAAGGGGAAGTGCGGAACAAATTTCAACTTTCAAAATTTTGCTCCAGAGGGGTAAATGACAAAAATTTTAAAATACCAAAATTCAATCTGGAACGAGAATATGAAATAAATTTTGATTATAAAATTCCGAAACTGGAGGGATTTGGGAAAAATTTAAATTTTTTAAATTCGTCTGCGACTGTGGTGTATTATAGAAATTTCAAATTACCAGAATTCTTCTCTGAAGAGGTATGAAACAAATTTCAGTCAAGGGCCAAAATTCTTTGGGGGAAGGGAGGAGCGTGACCTATTGACCTTCTAATCTGTTAACCTTGTAACCTAACGACCAGTAACCTGATCACTTTGCAATGTGACCTTGTAACCTGGTAACCCTGTAATGGTGACCTTGTAACCTGGTGACTTTGTAACCTGGTGACCTTGTAACCTGGTGACCTTATGACCCAATGACCTTGTGACCTGCTGACCTTGTAACCTGTTGGCCGTGTAACCTGTTGGCCGTGTAACCTGCTGACCTTGTAACCTGCTGTCCTTGCGACCTGATGACCTTATAACCTGATGACCTGCTCGTGACCTTGACATATATGTATCACTCTTTAGCATCAGATATATGCCAACTTTATAACATATCACATTTGACACTAAATATGACCTTCTTAACATCAGACGAGTAATTGGGACAAATCTTTTTTTTTTTTTTTTGAATCGATAGACTATCTTTTGAGCCAAAAAGTTACTTTGGATTTCATAAGGATCACTAAGTTTAAGGTCAAAAATTTATCTTGACGTCAAAAGTGTCACAAAAGTGTCACGTTTAATCTTTTAATATCAGGAAGTCCATCTTATAATTTTTGAACCCCTAAATGGTACTCTTGTCACTTACAATGATATTCGAATGTCACCTGAAATGGTATTTTGTTTCATGAGGTAAGATCTAATAACACCTAAATTAGGTACCTAAACAGGCTCTTTTTGACATTTGATACTTCATTTAGTGAGAAGTGACTTCATGAGACAACATCAACTGAAATTTTTCGGATTTGAATGATGAGGTCATCAGCTTTCTGGTAGCATCTAACGTAAGATGTCATAAATTTTTCAACCCAAAATTTTTTCAAGGTTGTAAGTATCTAATTTTAAAAATTTTCCTTCAGTAGATTTTTTTTCAACTCTAAACTTTTCTCAAAATTTTCCCAACCTTGATTTTCAATTTTTTGATGATTTCATATTTTTATTAATTTTTAAAATTGCTTCTAATTACCTATTTATTGAGTTGGAAGAATTTTTGAAAACGTTGAGTTGAAAATTTATGTTGAAAATTCAAAGTGTTAGGAAAACATTTCAATAAATTTTCAATTGGGAAAATTTTACAGTTGAAAAAGAATTGAGGAAAAGTTTTAAAGTCATTGGAAACAATTTTAGAATTGTGATCCTGGATGCAGAAACCACCCTTAGGTGTCAAAAATTGATTTATGAGTTGAGCCCCCCCCCCCCTTTAATTCTACCCCATCTGAAAAGTCCAAAATCAGTATCAACTCAAAATCCAATTTTTGACACTTAAGGGTGGTTTCTATATCCAGGCTCAGATACATCGAAATTTTAAAAAATATGAAGTTGAAAAAAATTCAAAGAAATCAGAGTTGAAAAATTATTAATAGGTACTAAAAATTTTTCCTCCTATAGAATTGTTAAAAAAATTCAATTATCTCAAAAAATTTCAAATTTGATGTTTTAAATTTTTTCAATTCCACATTTTAAAAAAAATTTCCTAGCTCAAAATTTTTTTCAATAGTTTCAAAATTTTTCCTAAATTTTTTTCCACTTTGGATTTTTGAAAAAAAATTCTAACTTCATGTTTTTCAAAATTTCTTCCAACTCAAAAATATGAAAAAAAAATTTAAAATCGAAATTGGACAAATTTTAAGAAAATGTAAATTTTAAAAAACTTTGAAATTGGATACAGATTTTTTTTAAATACTTAAAATTGAAGAAATTTAAAAACTTTAAATTAGGAAATTCGTACTTTGAATAAATTTGGACTCGGATCGTCAACATCCCATTTGCGTCAAAATTATTTAGCAAGTAGTATTATCTGACTCCACAGGGCACCCAATAAATATCGCTTTCCTCCTGGTAAAATTTCTTCAATATTTTCTTCTCCGATTTTCGTCAATTTCGAGGGGGTGAAAAATGGATGAGAAAAAGATAGGGGGGAGGAAAAATCTAGGTATACCATTTTACTCCTCTCATCCAGCACATGAAAAGTTGAAAACTAACAATGTTTTTCCCATTTTTAAAACTTGAGTACAATTTTTGAAAGTCGGCCATTTCATTATTTTTGCCATTGCATAAGATTCCAAATTGCTACTTTTGTCATCCGAAATGTCATGAGATTACCAAATCGATATTATATGATCATATTGCTACTTATACACTCTCATCATTTTTTTATTTTAAACCACACCTAATCTTTCAGCAATGCGGCAAAAAATCCTCAATCAGCTCCTAAAGGAACCTTTTACTTCACCCATTCAGAAACGATTCTTCCTACTACGGTGAAATTAGGCTTACATAAAGACTCACAACCTCTTTTAAGTGGTAATTACGATACAATGGTGTCACATCGTAAATGGAAATTAGCTCTCTTCGACAGCTTTGCAGCAAACATTATCGCAGTTCTTTACAAGTAAATACTCATCCGATTTCTAAAAATAACCCCATTCTTGATTTCAGCAATTTGATAAGTCTTCAATTACAGATGCCCTTCTGAAAATGGCACTCAAAATATTGTATCGATTTATCAAAACGAACGTAACGTCGTATTATCAAAATGTGCCTCTAATCCTTGTACGCTGAACGATCTGAAACAAAAATTCAACGACGTGTTTGACGAGGACAAATGCAATTTGAAATTCTGTCACGTTTCTGAGCAATTAAAATCTTCATCGGAATACTCGCCATTTTTAAGTTTAAGTGTCTTCGTTGTTTGTTTTATTGTAGCTTACTTTATGTGAATTTTATCTCACGTTCGAGCAATTATAATGATTTTTCAAAATCTTCAGAGTCTGTTGAATCATATTTATTAATTATTCGAATATCAAGCAGGATACCTACTTAATTAATACTTATCCATTTTTAAAATTAAGCATTCCTATGGAGAGGAAGTAACAGGGTATTGTAATTAAGTAGGTAAACTATAAATTATATTTACAAATTGAGATAACGACGAGCTTTATGACTGATAAAACTCACTAAATTAAAAAAATTATCAATTCGAATGAAATGTTTTTTTCGAAGACCAATTTTTTCAAGTGTATGGGTTATTTTTACTATGATATTGATTTTGAATGACATGATTACTTCAGGAGTGATTTTCTGTATTGTGGCTGCTGCTACAGCAGAAGTGGCAGGCCCGAGGTATTCGTATTTCAAAGAAAAAAATCCGTATTTTTTATTTTCTCATAGAACACCTTATAATATTACCGCGAATACTGTCCCAACACAGATCAAATTTCCAAGTAAGTTTGAAAATTTTCCTCTTCAAAAATCCACGTGTCGATTTATTCGTGACGAAATTTTTTAATATGGTTGATAATTTGATGAAATTTTAATTATAGCTTGCACTCCTGTCTACATCTGGTCTTATATTAGACATGGGACTCGATTTCCTGATAGAAATTTGATCCTTAGGATAAAAGAATTGCAGTCAGTGAGAGACGATGTGATAAAATTCCACGAGCTTTATAGTAATTTGAAATTTGAAATTTATTTCAACGATCAACTTGACTAAAATTTTAAAAATAATAAATTTAATAGAAGGAGGACTGCATCCGTTGGACTTGAGAAAGTTGGAAAGATGGCAGTATAATCCTTTGCTAGAACATTACGACGTTGCAGGAGAACTGACTATAGAAGGGATGAATGAAATAAGGGAGTTATGTAAATGGTTCAAAATGACCATAGATAAATTATTGTGGAATAGAAAATCGGAAAATTTTGTGGTATGTTTCTGTGGTAAAAATGGGGTTACAAGTCTGCAAATTTTGAAGAAAAATTTATAATTAGTTTCAGACATCGGATGCAAATCGTTCTATTGACAGTGCCATAAATTTTGTGAATACTTTGCTCAGTACAACTGGTTACAACAGATATGAAAATAATGAAATACGTAAAAATAAAAAGTTACTTCGAGTGAGTGGCTCAGTATAACAAATAATTTAAAAAATGTATTTTTACTCGGAGAAAAAAAATCAACGATTTGATGAATTTTAATTTAGCTGAGTGATAATTGTCCAGTGTATCGTAAAGAAGAGGAGGAACCTTCGGTTGTGCAAGAATTGAATCTGTTCAAAATTTCTGAAGTAATGAATAAGACTATACAAAAAGTCAGTAAGAGACTTGGATATGATACACCTCTTCCTTACGGTAAAATTATCCCTATGACCTTCTCCCTTATTCCCACGAAAATTCGAAATCAGGATTCAATGTTATCTTTTTTTTGTTTAGACACTGTGGAAGCAATTTATGTTTGCTGCGCTTATGAAAGCACCACGAACCGAAAATTCAAATCACCTTTTTGTTCAGCTCTTCGAAAATCAGATTTAGAAGTAAATAACTAAGCTTAGAAAAGTGTTTGATTTTCTTTCTCTTTGAAAATTAATCCAGTTCCTACCTAATTTACCTACTTATGTAATTATTTTGCTAGATTTTCGAATATAAAGAAGATTTGGATTTATATTGGAGAAAAGGATACGGAAATCGATTCAGTGAAAAAGTGGCCTGTCCTCTAGTTCGAGATATGATGAGATCGATCCAGTAATAATATTTCAAGAATACGTAATTTCATTATTTGAAATTAGCAATGGAACCTCCTATAGAAAATTTAATTTATAGGTTCATTGCAGAAACCAATTCAACTAGAAACCCGATTAAAGGCTCATTTTACTTTGGTCATTTGGAAATGATATTAGCTATGTTCGTGAAGTTTGGATTGTCCATGGAAGATGAACCTTTAAGGCATGACAATTATGAAAAAATGAAAGAAGATCGTAAATGGAGGCTTTCGTATAATGGCACCTTTGCTTCGAATATAAACGCTATATTACTTAGGTATGTACTAACTGTAAAGGTGATAGTTTTGTCTTTTTTTTAGAAAATCGAAATGGGAGAGGGGATGAAACAGAAGTTGTGTGTAGGCCTCAAACCTCAAAATCAAAACGAGTTGGTAACAATTCAATCCTCCTCCTCGACTCCACCCTTAAATCTTTCCATACAGTTCTAAAATCTGACTACCCATGTTCAAAAAATTTAAAAGAATAATGAACAATTCTTTTGGAAAAATGAATAAAATTTTCATAAAAATTAAGTGAATGTTCACAAAAATTTAACTACAAAAATTGAACAAAATTTCTATTGAAAAAGTCAACTAAGTATAATTTTTAGAAGAAAATAAACAATAGGTACTTTTTAGGAAAAATTAAGCCAAAATTCTGAAATAACATCGAATAAAATTCTTTAAAAAATTGAAAATATTATAAAAAATGAACAAAATTTTTTGAAAAATTGAAAAAAAATTAAAAACGTTTAGTAAAAATTTTCGGAAAAAATGGAACAAGGCTTTGATAAAAATAGAACAGAATTTTCGTAAGATTTTACAAAAGTTTTGCAAAAATTTAACACATTCTTCTAAAAAATTGAACAAAATTTTTAGAAAAAAAATATTAGACATTTTCTGAGCGAAAATACAATTTTTGAAAAAAAGTTAAAACTGAACAAAATTCATAAAATTGTTTTAATATGAATGTTTTAAGAATCTATACAGGGTGTCCGATAAGTGATCTGCCACACTTCATTTTAGGATATAACTGGGTACCACTAAAAAAAAAGTTAGATAAGTTGCATATCTTGAAAATTGAAGGGGATACAAAAATTTTGTTCAAAAAAGTTCTAAAAAAATAAACTAATCAAGGGAATGGATAGTATGTTGAAAAATGAACAAATTTTGTTCTACAGACTTTTTGCCTAATATGAAAAATGAAGGGGCAATTGGTCATTCAAAATAATTGGGCTTCAAATTTTTTTTTAATTTTCTCAAGTTTGGATGGCCCGTAGCCCCTTCATTTTTCATTTTAGGCAAAAAGTCTGTAGAACAAAATTTGTTCATTTTTCAACATACCTACCTACTATCCATTCCCTAGATTAGTTTATTTTTTTACAACTTTTTTGAACAAAATTTTTTGTATCCCCTTCAATTTTCAAGTTATGCAAAAAGTCATGTTATAATGAAAATTTATTCAGTTTTCAAAGTACCATCCATTCCCATGGTTGAAAAAAAAATTACGTGATTTTTTAAAAAAAAACCTCATTTGCTCTTTCAATTTTTAAGATATGCAACTTGTTCATCTAACGTTTTATTTAGTGGTGCCCGGTTATAATTATTCAAATCGTCGGTGGCGATTTTGCATTTTTCCAAATTTAAACATTTTCTCAACATAGAAGTAGAATTTCAAGCCTGAGTGGGGAAGGTAGCAGTGGAGTCAAAGCAATCGTTCCCTATTGAAAGTAATAGTATTCTCAGTCTCGAAATTCGTATTAATCCGAAGTTATGTTTCAGGTGTACTTCAAAAAAACTTTCGGAGAGATATCACGTCGTGTTTTATTATAATGGCCGAGAAATTGTCTTGCCGAAGTGTGGGAAGAGTCCTTGTCCTTGGAGCGAACTTAAATCACATTTTGAAATGGTTTTTGATGAAGGTCAATGTAATTATGATTTCTGTAATGAATAATAATCGAATCGAGAAATTTTGTTTTTTTAATTTATATTCAATTTTTTCAATGTTTTCAGTATTAAGTACATTTAATTTTTTCAAAATTTTGTCTGTTTTGTTTGTCTTGAAATATAAGGCGTATGGATAGGCAACCCAACTCACTTGTCAGTCGATGGCCTAATTAGTGCCTGTATACACGAGTTTAACATTAATCAAACAGATGAACTGAAATGATTGGCATTTTGACAGGTCAATTTACAAAGCATATTAAATTATTATTCTAAGTAAGTACATATTATTCCGATTAAAAAGTACTTGAAGTATATTAATAATTTTTCCTCTCTCGATTTCTCGGTCTTTGAAAAAATGAGTTTTGAAAAATTGTAGAGAAAAACTTGATCGTATAATTTATGAGCGAAAACTGTATAAAATTTATAGCATTTTTTAGTTTATACCTTTGAACTGATTTTTGTTCCGAAAATAAGTTATAATTTTTCTAATTTTGAAAGCGAAAAGCGAGAAACAATCAAAGACCCCGTAATTTTAAATATGGGTCATGGAGGTCACGCGACAAAGGTAAATTCAAATTCCTTCAAGTGGCCACACTGACATTAGGTTCAAAAATCATAAACTTATCAAAAAAAACACTTCCAAACAATTAAAAATTGATTAGAAATTAGATTTAATTTATTATTTTAATTAAAATGGCTAGTACAGGGGACAGTTTGAATTTGGCCAATGGTGAGTACGCACTCTACTACTTCTTCCACCACTGACGCCATTTATTTCATTCATCACACGTATACACCTCGAGTAAAATTTTTCTCATCTTATACCGAATCGTATCTGTTTCAGATGTCAAAAAAGCGGTAGAATTATTGGAAAAGCTGCATAAAAGTAAGTCTCCAATACATTTTTCCACTTGCACTGACCTGTATATTTCATACTTTCGATATTTAAAGGTGGCGAAGTCCCAGTTTCCAAACTCACCGCTTTACAGAAAGTACTCCAAAGTGAATTTCTAACCGCAGTTAGAGAAGTCTACGAACACGTTTACGAAACCGTAGACATTCAAGGATCTCAAGATGTCAGAGCTTCGGCCACGGCAAAGGCAACAGTAGCAGCTTTTGCAGCTAGTGAAGGTCATGCCCATCCCAGAGTCGTCGAATTACCAAAAACCGAAGAAGGTTTAGGATTCAACGTAATGGGAGGACGCGAACAAAACTCTCCTATTTATATATCGCGTATTATCCCCGGTGGTGTCGCTGATCGTCACGGTGGACTTAAACGAGGAGATCAGTTGTTATCTGTCAACGGAGTTGTAAGTTCTCTCCGTAACATATCTTACAATTATACATGTCGCATCATTCGAGTTCATTGTTTCAGAGCGTAGAAGGCGAAAACCACGAAAAAGCTGTGGAGCTATTGAAACAAGCTCAAGGTTCGGTTAAACTTGTCGTCCGGTATACTCCCAAAGTATTAGAAGAAATGGAAATGAGATTCGATAAACAACGGGTTGGAGCTGCCAGAAGAAGACAGATTTAAATCGAACTCTTTAGTATTTTAAGGTCGCATTTATTTTACTCTGCGTTACTGTATAATGGTTGCGAATTATGAAAATTGTTATTTATTGTATCGTTGACTAACTTTGTAGCGTTTGATGAAGACATATGCAATATTTAATGCAATTAGGTTTACTTGCTTTTTCCCTTTCCTCATTTTAAAATCCGGTGGTACCGTTTCGTTTTTTAAACTTTCAGTATTTACAGTATTATTACTCTGTCAACTTATACTTCCTATTTTGCAGAATATCGTCGAATTATCTCTTGTTTTACGTACATTTTACCTTATCATTGTCAGTGAAATCGAATATTTTTACATTTTATAGCGAATTAGGTATTTTTATCGAAATATGTAAATACTTCATTATATTATTTATTCGTTGACTTTTTTACTCGTTTCACGTTTCAGAGTCGAAAAACAAAATGTCTTTCGATGAAATAGGTAACCCTGGTCCAAAATATTCAAAACGTTTATTCAAAAATACACTAGATTTGTACAAAAATTTAAAAATAAATAAATAAAACTTACAGATAGATTTACAAACACAATCATGATTTTCGTTTGGCAGTAGACTTGAATTTATATTTATACTTAATCACATGAGTAAAATCACTATTCTTAGGCACAGGAGGAATGAACCTTTTGAAGAACTTATTCGGAGGATGCATCACGAAAGACACGTCGTTTAGATTATAAAACCATTCGTCTTGCGGTCCGTAGGTGAAAGTATAAGGATTGAAGTCTTCGGAAGTAGCTCCGTTTCGTGTTGGAAGTAGCCATATCACAGCTACGTACTTCTCACTAAAAATGTCTTCGACTATGACTCTTATTTGAGCATAGTAAACGCGATTTTCATCTCGTAGAGAAACTATATCTCCAACTGAGTAGAGGAAGTTGTTATGGTAGACTTTGGACAGAACGTCGAATTTGTTTGAGAATGTTGAAGGAGCTTTAGGTTCATGATCTTCGATGCAGTCTTTATCGTTCTCTTCGACATAGTTTGAAGTTGTTGAGCAGCTTGGTTCGTCTGGTTGTGGTGTTTTCTTCTTTCTAGTTTTTGAAGGTGGCATTGATACAGACTTTGATGTATATTCTGTAATTGTATCTGATCAGCTACTTCAGGTAAGGTATTCTCTGCTTAGGTTTTAAGTGATTGAACTTTTTACATACTTCTAGGGATCCGTTATGTCTCAGGTTAATTAACTCGAATATCGATCAGAACACAGCACCGGAGATCATTTTCAAAATCACTTATAAATCAGCTTCTGAAATATCAAATTTGAAAACTAATTACCACAGCTGATGCATAGGTCTGTAGCACATGACTATTGACACGAGAAATTTTTTTTAAATAATTATTTCAGCAGCTTTCAAACTGAAGGACTGACACATTATTTGGATGATTAGGAATGAGCTAAAATTATTTTTTTTCTGAATAATCCATTGAATTGAAATTATTGACGAATAATTTGCTCAGAAATAATGATTATTTCATTATTTAATAAAAAATTTCTGATTATAGCAGTTTCGATTTGGAAATTGAAAAAATTGAGATACGAAGAAATGCTCAACCTGGTCACAGAATATGAGAGCACCTCGAAGTATAAACTCAATTCCTGTTCCCTAGTGTTTTATTTGGTTTAAAAGTGATCAACTTTCTAGGAATAAATGTATTATGAAAGCTTTAAAAAATTCATAACCTCAATCAATACTTACAACTTCGAGCTTCAAGTTCACCCACCGAGTCGAGCAAATTTCTATTCAACGATAAACGTATACACTGACAGGTGATAAGTAAACACCCATCCCATGCATCGAATCGAGCTTCTTTATTTCAGCACGCTTTTATGTGGTTATCAATGAAGTTCGGTTGTTTATGGCAGTACTTCGGCGTCGCTAAAGGATTTTTTGAACTTTCCTCAAGCTCATCCTCATCGGCATGTGATCCAGGTATACTTTAGAATATTTCTATCACATCGTCATTTCAGAATGAAGCTGAGAAGAAATTTTCTCCCGAATAATATCGCCGATTGGTCGAGTTTCCTGTTCATCATCTCAATCATACCGATCTTCTACTGGTTCGAGCTTTTCATCGTGTTACCGGATTTCTACGACTATACTTCAATATGGTACTGGATCCATTTCCTCAGCGGTTCCTTCATCATGCAGAATATCACCAGTAACTTGCTAGCTGTGATGTTTGTCGATACCAGTATTTTCGGGGTATCCATTTCAATGGAAAAGTGCGTAAATTGGCAATTTTGTTCCACTTGTCAGTCACCCACTCCGCCTCGAAGCTGGCACTGTAGCACTTGCGACAGATGCATTCTAAAAAGGGACCATCACTGTACATTTTCTGGCTGTTGTATTGGTCATTTCAATCAACGATTTTTCATAATGTTTTTATCGTATTTCTTCTTCGGATGTTGTTACGCTTTGTATTTCAATTCGTTTTTTATATTTTCTAGAGTCGATATAACTTTGAACAGTATTTTTCAAATTTTTTTCCCATTGATGTTAATTTTGCTTGGTATTGATAAAGCATTTAATCACTGTTTGATTATTATGTTAGTTTTGAATATCGTAGGGTTCACCATCGCTGGATTACTGTTGCATTTTCATTTGAAACTCATCTACAGAGGTACTGTTACTTATGAACATAATCGAGAGAATACTCGCTATAATTTTGGCTTAAAGAATAATATTATTAATACGTTGGGTACCCGTTGGTACCTAACTTGGCTGTCGCCTTTCGTCCACTCGCCGTTGGTTTTCGATGGCGTTGATTGGGGTACTAGTACTACAGATGTACTGAAGACGAAAGCAATATGAGTTTACCTTACTTAAGCACGGACTAAGTCATTAAGTTTGTAATCTTTTTTTAAGTTTTGTTACTTCTGATTACCAGGTTATTCCAGTCGTGTATTTTTTGAATAAAATATTTCTTTGATTTTTTTTGTAAAAAAATAAATTGGTTTATTTAAAATATAAAAACAATAAGCTTATAAGATCACATTTTCGTGGCAGTAAAAATAACATGAGAAATGGTTGATGAAATGCAATGTGAAATCATATGTAAGCTGCCGGTGCAACTGGTAAATTATTATCTTGAATTGGCTGAGTGTTACCAATTGGTTGATCCGATTTACGCCTCATTTGGTAGACTTCGCGTAGTAATGAAGCTTTCTCTCGTTCCAATGTGTTAATTTTTTCGGTCTTGTGTCCAATTTCCTGGAATAAAATCAGTCAGAGATAAATTTAGAGTGGAAAAAAATGATTCATGCGAGAAATTTGACTCACTCTAGATAACACATGGTTCTGACGTTTCAACTGCGATAATACTTGGACATGATTTAGGTGGGATGAAGAATGCACAGCTAGATTCATATGGAGAGGCAAACCATCTCTATCTTCGCTGTTATTTTTATTGCTATCGTTACTATTGCTGCCCAAAGTGGCAAGATGACGATTTACTTCCAAGATTCTGGCTCTTAGCAACTCGATTCGTTCTTGCTGCGCTTCACTGTATTGATCCTTTAAGAAACAGATGATTTTATGTAAAATGGACCTTCGAATCGATATCGAGTTTATTGAACTTACATGAGAACCCATTCTACAAATGTATTTCATTTTATCTTGGACGATAGCAATCTGTTTTCTATACCACTCTCTAACTCTTTCGACAGCTTGTAAACCTTCCAGAAGAACTTCCTTCTCTGATTCGATCTGCTTCATTTTCTTGAACTGTAATTATCATTTTTTAAAATTAATCGGGGGGTAGGAGTTATTCGAGTGCTAGTGATATTTACCATATTGCAGTCCACTCCATTTTGCAAAGTATGTCTACGTGGTTCTCTTCGTCTGGTGCTGCATTTCTTATGAGATTGAGAATCCGAATAATCAGATGTACCTAAAACCGAAAAAATTCAAAGAATTATCGATTAAAACTACTTCAAAGTTAAATGTAGACGAAAAGGTACAAGTACATAAAAAATTCAAATTTCCATTCGTACAAGTAACGCGACATTGTACCAAAGGTGGGGATATTCTTACCCTATCATTAAATATAGAATATTAGGTCACAAAAATCTATTTTCGTGTCTCCGGCGACGAAATTTAAACAATTTAAATAATTAAAGACGTTAGTCGACTCGAATCACATGATTATGTCGTATTGATTCTTACCATCGGCCACACTCCGTGCACTGGACATCGTTCGATACGAGCTCGTAGAATGTTTATCGTCATAGAATCCCATTTGCCAATTCTGCAAAGCAACTCGGATCTCATTTTTATCAATTTTATTACCCTCTTCGGATTTATTTCGATGGGGAAAACAAGCAGCCGTTACGTTAGTTCGAGGGGGTTTCGGTGGTCCCAATAAAACACCGTTGGACCGTTTAGCGAAATTTTCTTTACTTTCTTCTTTATTCGAGTCTGGTGGTAGATGAGGCATGCTCAAAGTACGAACTTGATTTTGCCTCATTGTATTGGTGAATTGGGCAGTAGATACTGGGCTCTTGTTCCATTGTTTATCGTTACACGAATTCTTATTTTCGAATGAATCTAAGATCGGAGCAGATGGAGGTCTTTGAGAGAGATGTTTTTGACAATCATCACTCAGATCACCGTTCTTGTTACGAGATTCCATTTGATTCCGTAGCAGGCAGATTTTTAAACCAGCGCAATATCTTTCGAAGGATAACAAACCATTGGGAGGTGTTACTTTGCGAAGACTTTCGATTACTCCTTTAGGTAGTTCTGCTACAGCATTATCTTGCCATCGAGCTTCGATATCTATAAAATAATAATTCACTAGTTTATATTCAATACGAAAGAGGATTTTTTTTTTAGAGTAGAATACCTTACCGCTGAATTTCACCAGACCAGTTCCTTCATCATCGAGAATATCGAACAGTGTTTTCAACACATGCAGAAATGATTTTGGCAAGCCATCGAGAGTGTTACCTTTAGCGTTGGTGGTCGGAGGCGAAGGTATCATGATGTGTGAAGCGTTCACCTGAAAATTACAAATAAAACTAGCTTATGGCTGCATTACGATTGAACATATTGTAAAATGAACACGACTTACACCGAAAACAATAAAAATATTTCATTAATCACATTTCACAATTGAATTCTTTTGAAAAATACCATTCATGAGGAAGCTATTGACGGAGCTATTAATGTTTCAACTATTAATTCCTATTATGCATAGGAATTCGTTTGACATACTTTTTCAATAGCGAAATATTTAAAAAAACTGAAAATATTTCAGATAATTTAAATCACCTGTTAGCTTGTTGCGATTCCTTTTTCGTAAACGTAAACAAAATTCTATGGAGGTGATTGGTGGATAAATTAAAACATTGAAATTCGCGAAAATTATCTACTTAAATTGTACAATTTTTTATTAAATGAAGTTAATTCGCGAATTTTTTCAATTTTTAATATTTCATACGTTACAAATTGTCGGAAAATTCGAATTTCAACAAATTTTAAATCTTTTGATTACATTTTTGTATTTTTGTTTCTTCAAAAGGCAACACTGATCAAAAACGAGTCTTGCGAATGATTTGTTCAAAATAGAAATTCGTTCACTTGTTCAAACGCGCACAGCCCGAAAAATAAAAAGAATTCATTTGCGCATCTTTTTTATTTCATGAATGAAGAAAATTTCCACGCAAAAGTCCAAAAAACAAACAAATTGTTATCAAAAATTTTTTCGGTGTTTTTTTTTCCAAAAAATTAAATTTTAGTAAAATTCTGGTATTCCTCATGTTTTATTCTTTATTATAATGAATTCCATATTAAAGGATGTGCTTTTACAAAATAAATATATTTTGAACCATGCCACAGTGAGGTACTTTCGTACTAAAGGTTTTACTCGAGGAAATAAACCCGGTCAAGCCCGCACCATTCAGGACATTTTACAACGTTTGTATATCATTTTCAATAATTAGGAAATTACGATTATATTTTAATTATTTCACATTATTTTCAGGTCAACGATTGAAAGATGAATCTCTCTATTACAAAGTAGATATCGGTCTACCTTATTCTCAGTCCGTCAAACCAAAGGAACAAGATATTCGAGATGGATTCATCAAAGAATTAAAGAAAAATAAAGAATTAGAGAAACTAGCTCGTAAAAATGAACGTAAGAATACTTCTTTTCAAGAAATTATGAAATACAGGTTTAAAAATTGTATTTTATCCGCAGTGCAAATTTCTTTGGATGACGTATTCGACGAATGGATCAAATCTGAAGGCCCAGCTCAATTGAAAAAGATCGCCGATCATTATGGAATATTCGAGCATTTATTCGGTGACGCGTATTTCTATCCAGTTGCTCCTCTAAATATTATTTACGAAGTGGGCGACGAAGAATATGCATCGGTCTATTATGGAAATCAAATAAAACCCAATGAGGTGCGTTCTTCAAAAAATATCAACTTCTGATGACGAACTATTCGAGTAAATTTTTGTTGATGTGTTTATAGGCGAAGAAAGCTCCAATTGTTCAGATTGAGCCGAAAAAAGATATTTATCATACATTAGTTCTGTGTAATTTGGATGGTCACTTGAACGCCGATGGCAAAGAATACGTTCATTGGTTTGTGTAAGTAAATTCATCTCTATTTTTATCATTTTTTGGATTTTCTATCTATAAATTGTCGTCTGATTGCAGAGGGAACATCCCAGATGGCGATATAAGCAAAGGTGATACAATTTTCGAATATTTACAACCGTTTCCAGCCTATGGCACAGGTTACCATAGGTTAGTCTTTGTATTATACGAACAGACCCAAAAAATAGACTACTCTTCGTTACCAAACAAGGAAATCCCAAGGTAAAGCATCAATTTTCCTAAGATATCTTTCTTCTTTCCTACGAGAAAATATCACTTTTCTTTTTTTTTAGCCACAAACACGACAGTAGAACATTCTTCACATACGATTTCTACAGAGATAGACAAGATATAATTACTCCGTCGGGATTACGATTTTTCCAATCAGATTGGGATACTTCGGTGACCGAAGTATTTCATAAAATATTCAACATCGCTGAACCCAGATACGAATTTAAATTCCCAAGAAGTAAGATAAATCCTCAAAGATGGTTCCCCAAGAAACAACCTTTCAACATGTAAGTACAAAAATAAATATCAAATTTGCCAACTTCCTCGTTCGATCCATCATGTGAGATTTTTTGTCCGCAGATACCTAGACAAATACAGAGACCCGAAAGATATTTCTAAAGAAGTACTTTTGAAGAAGCTGAAAACCCATCATCCGTTCGTTGCTCCTGATCCGCCACTAAAATACCCTCATGCTCATTCTCTGCACGATTGCAAAGATAAACCTACGTGGCTTCAGACGGAAATCAAGAAAGAACGGTTAGGTTGGGGAAAGAAAGTGAATGATAATTTAGATATCTTGTATCCTGAAAAAATGTAAAATAGAGGTAATTTTCAAACACAATTTTATTCAAAATACTTTTCCAAAAATTAATACAAAAAATTAGTAAATTAAAAAATATCAACGTCTTCGAAATATGGTAACTGCAGATGCTGTAGCAAATGGTAAAAAATCTTCAGAGTCTTTCGAACGAGTTTCTTTTCTCGCGTATTAACGGTAGTAAATCTATTTTCGATGCTTTTTTTGGTAACATTTCTGGTGAAACTCGCACATTGCCTGGGTAAAAAATGATTCAGGGTTTAATGAGAGTTTGACAATTTGAAAAAAAAATCAAGTGTTTTTTTACCAGTCATCCATGTGACCGGACTCGATTGACCTGTCCAAGAACGACATCGGTTGTTTACTTCTACATCTTGAGCGTTTTGTTTTGATTTAAACGTGTTTGGTAGAATCATTTCGTTTTCGTGAAATAGCTCTTTTATTTTAGTTTGTGATTTGCATTGCTGGATGCAATCTGCAAAAGAAAATTCCTATGAAATCTAAACATTTGTGATTAACAAATTTGCATTGGGGTCATTATATCACTCTTCAATCAAGTTTTGACTCATGGTTTTTCAAGTTTTTCAAAATGTGTAATTGTGTGACCTACAAATTCAAAACATCCCAATTCCCAAAATTCGACTCCAAATTGTAACTGTTTTAAAAAAATTTGCGACTCAAGTTAATCTGGAAAAATTTTACTTCACATTGCTTCAATATTTTCTATCTAGAAATTTTTTTCATTGACAATTTTTAATCGTGAAATTTATTCTCAGCTTTTTTCGTATGTTGATATTTTTACCAAATCTTGACTTTTTGTTGACATTTTTAAACTCTTAAAATTTTTTCCTTTAATTTTTTCCAACTTCGAATTATTTTCTCAAACCTTTTCCTACTTCGCATTTTTCTGAGAATTTTCATTTTTTTCACTTGAATTCAAAATTATTTTTCCTACCCAAGACTTTTCTCAATTTTTTTTCTCATAAATTCTGAATTTCGTTTTCCACTTTCCCACCCAAAAGAAATCTTCAATAGAAATCGAGCAAACTAAGCGTCCTACGGCAAAAATGATGAGAACCAAAGTTGTAGAGAATGAAATTTTCAATCTGGTTGAAGCAGTTAGATTTTTCTGGACGGCATAGTTTTCGAAATATTTTCGAGTAAATTTTTTATTGAAAATTTTCACTCCAAAACTTCAACTTAGAACGTGTTTTCCATCAACAAATTTCAAATCCTTACAATAAAATAGTCAATTTTGCATGAAAAATACCAAAAAAGGTCACTAATAGCTCCTTTGAAACATAATTTTGTATAGATTCAGAATTCAGTAAATACTTTTGTGACCAAGTGGTCACTTTTTCTAAAGAAAAAAACCTCAAATAAATAATAAACTTTCAGCAAATGCAAAAGGAAAAAAATATGAAAAAAAAGAAAAAACTGAAAACCAAAACTGAAACTGAAACTGATATCATTTCAGTTTCCCATCATCCACTGTTAATTTTGAATATTTTGATTATTTTTTTTTTAGTCTGCAAAAAAGTGTTGAGCCAAATTGAAAGATCTCTGGTCAAAACTCAGTTAAAATATGATGAAATTACCCTTTGGTAATTTTTGTTACCTTTCCATTTATTAATTGACTTCGTAGCGTCTTCTCTTGCCTGTAATAATAATTCCGTCGCTCGTCGCGGTTTGAAATAATTACCAGCGAAATTTTCCAGGTCATATTTTTGAAATCGCTGAAAAAAGATTGGATTTTCAATTCGACTTTCGAAAAAATAACCATTCGAGGCTTCTCAACTTAAAAATTAAAAATTCAACACTCGAGTACCGTTAAAATTGAAACTGAATCTCGTTCGATATTTTACTTCAAAATTACAAAAATGCAAATTGATCACCGGTCCAATCAATATTATACGATCACTTGTGCAAATTTAAATACCAACACAGACACAGTGCCAATCACCAATTTTTACCTGATCCAAGGAATATTTTCGATGAACGTTGAAATCTGGCGACGACGTAGAACTGCTCGATCTGCCACTAGACGAATCGCTGAAGTAATTCCAAGTATACCCGTTATAAGATTCGTAATCCGTATTACTATTAAATACACCTGAAACATTTTTTCATAACGTGGGTGGTACACGTTTCACGACAAAAACCAAGCAACCGTGCTGTACATTCCGACCTATCTACAGGTGCATTGAGGCCACTCGAGTGAAAGAAAAACTACTAAATTATCTAATCTGATTTTACAGCAACACACCTGATCATCACAGGATGAAATATTTACAAGATTTTCGCTAGATGACGACGAGCATTCGCACGACGCCAATGACGACGCGTCTGTGGTCTCTAGTTTGGCGGGTGCAGTTTTCTGAGACAGTTGAAATTTTTTATTTACATCACCTTTAGCAGAACGAAGATCGATTTAAGCTAATTACTTTTGAAAATGATGAGCTGTACATACTACAAGTAATGGCTGATGAGGTTATTTACAAAGTGAAAAGGTACTAGTTTACAGTCGGTTATTTGCAATTATCTTTTTAAGTAAATTACGATTGGCTGAAGCTACCGACAAGTGCGGTTTAGGCGTACCAGCTGCCGGAGGGAATTTTAAACGCGGGTTGATTAACGTTGATAAATCCCAAGATTGAGATTCCTCGTTCCATTTAGCGTCTTCTTTGATTTTATCGATGTTTCTGCAAATATTGGCGAAATATTGGTGAATTTTGTGGTATGAGGGGAAATTGTTGGCTGATTTGGTGTGAAAAAAATCCATCTTACCTGTAGTTACATTCTTTGGACAAAGCTGGCAATAAGTTTTCTAATATTTGATTGTAGAGTAATAATTGACGTTCTTGTTTACGAATCGTTTCCAAATAATCGGTTCTTTCGTTTTCAAATTCGCTTTGCAAGTCTTGAATTTCTCGATCCATAGCTTTCACCTGAAATAAAATGATGATTCGAAAAAAATGATTTTAAAGTTGAAATAAAACTTACAAGGGAGGTATCCCAACTGAAAGTAAAATTTTGAGCTCAAACAAAAAAAAATTGAAAGTACATCATAACAGGACTCCGTATCCAAAATTTCAGGTGCTGAAGTTCATTTCTCGATTTTTGGCGAATTTTTTAAATTTCGAAATTACTTACCTCCGTCCTGCGAAATATAAAAATTTGATCTAATCAACGAAAAAATCTTAAATTTGGTATATACCCTATTTTCGACCTCCCGAATCGATTGGAAGCGGGTTCAAGACGTTTCGGAGCCACCAGAAAATTTTGGAATTTTCCAGTGCTGGAGAAAAGCCCATAAAAATGGCCTATATGCACTTCAGCACCTATAATCGCGGATTATCTATATTGATGACCTATTTGATCGATTGAAACACAATTTTCCAAAAATCGTAATTTTGATTTCAAATTCGTACTTTTGAACAAGAAATTTTCCTGGAAAAATTTAAAAATTCGCCTAAATCGAGGTAAAAAGTTGAAACTTGGTAGATACCCTATTTTCGATCTCCCGAATCGATTGGAAGCGGTTTCGAGACGTTTCAGAGCCCCCAGAAAATTTTAGAATTTTCCAATGTTGGAAAAAAAACATAAAAGTTGTCCATATGAACAATTGGTGACCTACATATTTAATCGAATAAAGTAGAATTTTCCGAAATTCGAAACTGAGTTCAAATTTATAGTTTTTGGCTGTCAATTTTACAGTGATGGAAAACTGAAATGATATTAGTTCCAGTTTCAGTTCCAAATACCAGTTCCAAAATTTCAGTTTTTTAAATTTTGAAGGATAAAAAAATGCAAAATTTGAACTTTGTTGTTTTTCTTTTTCAATTCAAAGTTGAATTTTTTCCCCTTTCAAGCTCAAAACACAAGAATTCTAGAAAAAAAAAGTCACTAGTTATATTTTTCGAAAATTTCGTGACTGACCGGTAACCCCTGAATTTTTCTATGAAAAATTTAAATACTTATGTAGAGGACGTACCTATATTTAATTGGATGAAATTTTCGAGTTTACGACACAATTCTTCTTTATTCACTTTTCAACGTAAATTTTCAAGGTTGGGGGCTTTTAGTAAAAAATTTTTAATTGAATGTGGTTTGGTAAATTTCAACATCAAAATTTTGACTATTTTAAGCCATATTTTAAATATAAAAATAGCAAGAATTGCAATTGCTGGAACTGGTATAAAACTGAAATTCAATTTATAGTTCCAGTCTTTAGTTTCAAGTTCTAGTTCCAGTTCCGGTTCCAGTTTTTTTATTTCAGTTAATTTCCAGTTCTAGTTCCAATTCCAGTTTTCCATCAGTGCAATTTTACTGGAAAAAAATTGTTTTTCTGCCAAAAAAAATATAAATTTGAACTCAAAGTTTGGAATTTTGGAAAACTCTGTTTTAATAGATCAAATAAGTCACCAATATGGATAATCCGCGATTATAGGTGCTGAAGAGGCTGCTTTCCAGCGCTGGAAAATTCCAGAATTTTCTGGTGGCTTCGAAACGGCTCGAAACCGTTTCCAATCGATTCGGGAGGTCGAAAATAGGGTATATACCAAATTTCAGTTTCTTTCGTTGATTAGATCAAATTTTAATATTTCGCAGGACGAAAGTAATTTTGAAATTTTGGATACGGGGTCCTATTATGATGTACTTTCGATTTTTTCTTGTTTGGGCTCAAAATTTTACTTTGAGCTAGGATACCTCCCTTGTTAGGAAATACATACCTTTTGTTTGTATTTTCGTAGAAGTTCCGTTTTAGCTCGTAATTCTTCTTGAATATCGTCGTAAACTTTCAACACCAAGGGCCCCTCTTCTTCTTCAACTTTGGCTAAAACTTTGGCCAGGGTGTTGAGTCGTTGTTCAGCAGCTCGTTTCTTTTTCAGTCTTTTCTCTTTTAATTCGCGATCGTTGGCTCGTTCTCCGCCGACCATGGTGTTTTGAAGTTTCTCCAATCTGCGTTTGATTTTTAGAAAATGTGTAATTAGACGAGATTTTTAAGAGAAATATAAATTATGAAGGTACCTTTTGAGAATTTCCATTTGAGCGCTATTAATTTTCGGTGGTTCGCTGAAAAATAAAAATTAAATTATTCGAAAAATTTCAAGACTGCATAATTGAGAATCAAAAGAATTCTTACTTTGATATAATTTCGTCACTCGGTTCGTTATTATTTGCATTGGCATTTTTTTGAGTATTCTGGAAGAAAAAAATAGATACAGAGAAATAAGAAACTTGACAAATCTCATCAAATTTCTTATATAATCTAAATTCAAAGAGAAAAATCTTCAATTACTAATTCATTCAGTTTTGAAATTTCTTCTTCGTATCGCATCTTCAAACTGTGAAGATCCGCTTGAACCTGGCATTTGGATAAATACTCCTCTTCGTATTGTTTCTTCAACTTTTCAACTTCTCTTTCGTAATCTAAATTCTTATTGTCATCCGGAACACCGTCTGGAAAAAAGATGTTAATAAAATTGCCTACCTTGTTTGCCGTAAATCTGCTTCATTCGATTGTTTACAATTGCAAGGGTAGAGTGTTTGATCATTTTTTTGAAAGTTGAAGTGGTAGGAGGGATAGTTGGAGACCTCAAAAATATCTCGTGAAAATTTTCTCCCCTCCCTCCTCCCAGACTGAACCCTTAATACTGCTAAATTGCTTTTAGAATTTGACTACTTTCAAAAAAATATTTTAATTGAAACAATTTTTAAAAATTGTATGCAGTTTTTAAAAAAGAAAAAAATTTGGAAAAAATTGAGAAAATTGAAAAAAAAATATCAATCTTAAAAAATCTAGAAAAATGAAAAAAATTGAAAAATTGAAAAACATTTTGAAAAATTGATAAAAATCTTGAAAAATTGGAAAAAAGTTGGTGAAATGATATAATTTAGATAGTTTATTCAAAACAAAAAACACTGGTGCCCATTTTTCATCCTTAATTAGTCTATTTTTCAGGGGTAGGTACTAGGTATGTGAAAAAAAACTTGTTTTTTTGTTTTTTTTCTTGTAAGAAACTGGAGAAAAAAATATGGAAGAAGTTTTTCAAAATTATGGATAGATACTTTTACCTGAAAAAATTATTGTACGCGATCCCCCTCCCCCTCCATCATGGTCATTTTTCAAGAATAAAGAAAACTGCATTAAGTAAGTGTGTTTTTTTTTCAAAGTTGAGGAAATGGAGAAAAATCACCGCAGATGATTTTTTTCGGTAAAGGTATCTCCGCTAAGTCCGTATTAAAATAAATTTCTTGAAGAAATTTTTTTGATTTTTTTCAAGAAATTTTAAAAAAACATAAAAGGTGATTTTTTTAGCAAGTAGATGAAAAGTGAACATAAAATTACATTTTTGGGTATAAACTTGCAAATTTATTAAAACCACATTTTATTTTTAAAATTTCTCAATTTTTTCAGTTTTTCAAACATTTTTTTGATATAATAATCAAATTTCAAGCTCAATTGAGCAGGACAAGCTCGAATGCTCAATGGGTTAGTATACTTAGATGGCTTACTTATTTGAGGAGTTGTTATGTTGGAATTCCGTTCCAAAAGTTGGCGTAAATTTTGTATCTCTTCTTGATATTCTCGAAGCATCGTATCCTTGGGATCTTCATTGATATGAGGCTTGTTACAAATATTTTTAGCTCGATTAGCGTATCTCAGTGTGGAAAGTGTCTCGTCGTAGTTGTTATCAGCCGGTGATAAACACGCCACCATTAAAGTTTTCGTGTTACCGCCCAAAGAATCCTGTGAAAAAATAATTTTTTGTTTAATTATTTCTCAAATATTAAGCATAGTGAACCATTATTTAAATCTGAGTTATCTTACTTGCAAAAGTCTGGTTAATTTTGAGTCTCTGTATGGGATATGTTTGGCTTTACCGTCGACTAGAGCTGATATAACGTTGCCTAAAGCTGATAATGATAGGTTGATTTTTGTAGCTTCTTTTAATCTGTCGCCGGTGGCCCCTGGAATTTTTGAAAAATTTTGATTTAATTGAAATTGGCAATTATATCCCGTTTAGTGAATAAAAATTTAAAAAATCGAAATTTCCGACTGAAATATGTAGAATTTTTCGATTTAACGTATTTAAAGTACGATTTTCCCAATTTTTCAATTCAGAAATGAAAAATTCTCCCCTCCCCTCCTTGGTAAAAATTTCGAAAATTCCCAACTCAAATCTAATTTTTAACAAAAATTGAGACTTTCTCATTATTAAAAAGAGGGAGTTGGCTATCTTTTCTGCTGACCCCCTCCCCCTCCCCCTCCGTTCAGATTGATCCTGTTGATTACTTACCAGTCTTAGCTTGTCTCTCACTGCCAGCCAAATCGACCAAATTCAGTTTTCCTCGTCTGATAGGTGATCGATAGTCCACCATAGATTGAGCCGAAATAGGCATCATTTCGATAGATACGGTGAAGATAGAATGACTTCTTGATGAATCTGCGTTCATCAGAGTAGACCCAACAGCTCTATTTCTCCACCCTTGTTCCATTAATTTTTGACATTCGTTGACATTTTGAACAGCATGATAAGATAAATCTGCAACGAGATCATCGATATCGTAAAATTAATTACTTCGGTATTTGCTGAAATGAGTTGTTTTACTTTTTTTTCAGAAATTGAATGAGGAGACAAGGAGGTTGTGTCTGGGTATCTCGACCAATGAAATCCCCCCCCCCCTCCTTCCTAGAATAAATTCTCATTTCTCCTCAATATCCATTCAAATCTTACTATTACATATTTGAAAAAATTTAAAAATTCGAAACAAATTCAGGAGTACTTGGGAAAATAACTTGATTCATAATTTTTAAGTTTACCTTTTCTTGTTAAGGAAATCGGAAACAATTTTTTTTAATTTTATCGCGTGGATATATCTATTAAACGAATAATTTGCTGCGATTTTCTACAGTTTCCTCTTTCCTCATTCCATCAGGCCATTTTTCAAAAATGAAAATATTTGAGAAAAATTCATGATTGTGTTTTTAAAAAAAATAGAGGTACCTAACTATGGAAAATCGTTGCAGGTGATTTTTCAAGTAAAAATACCGTATATACTATTATTAGTGTTGCAACAATTTTCAGAAAAATTATTTCAAAAATATTTTTTTCAATTTTCCACCAGAAATTTTATAAACGATTAATTTTTCCAAACACCCCTGAAGAAATGGAAATGAATGAAGATAAAAAGAGGGACCTATGGTGCGTTACTTTGAATTTTTTTTTGAATTTTGATAAACCTTTGACAACAAATTGTTGTGAAATAGCCTCAGAAAGTATGGTGAAAATTTATGATTTTTTAGTCTCGATATTTAACCCTCCCTTCCCAAACAAAAACTCCAAAGTTTCACAAATTTTTAATTTAAAAAATCTAGTAAAATGTTCAATTTTTTAAAATTTGAGCTTTTGTTGAGGATGGGGGGGGAGGGGGGGTAGATACATTAAATTCTCAATTTTTGTATATTTTTATTGTTTATTTTACAACAAATTTTTTGCTAGCGAGGAAGGTATTCCAACTTGAAGTGAAATTTTGAGACGAAACAAAAATGCATCGAAAATACTTTATAAAAGAACCTCATTTCCAAAATTTCAGGTGCTGAAGTTCATTTTTCGAATTTTGGTGAATTTTTGAATTTTCAAAATTACCTCATCGCCCTGCAAAATATGAAAATTTGATCCTATCAACGAAAAAGGCTGAAATTTAATATGTAGGTACCTTATTTTCGACCTTCCAAATCGGTTGGAAGTGGTTTCAAGATATTGTTGAGCTTCCAAAAATTTTGGAATTGGCCAGTACTGGAGAAAAGCCTATAAAAATGGTCCATATGAACTTCAGCACCTATAATCGTGGATTACTCATATTGGAGATTTATTTGATCGATTAAAGCACAATTTTCCAAAATTTGTAACTTTGAATTCAAATCCATATTTTTTGGCAGAAAATTGTCATGGAAAAAATTTAAAAATACGCAGACAGCGTACTCAACGAGATAAAAAACTGGAATTTGGTAGATTCCTTATTTTCGAACTTTTTCCATGACAATTTTCTGCCAAAAAATATCTTCAGTCGATCAAATAGATCTCCAATATGGGTAATCCACGATTATAGGTGCTGAAGTTCATATGGACCATTTTTATGGGCTTTTCTCCAACGCTGGAAAATTCCAAAATTTTCCAGAGACTCCAAAACGTTTCGAAACCATTTTCAATCGATTTGGGAGGTCAAAAATGAGGTATATATCAAATTCTAGCCTTTTTCGTTGATGAGATTAAATTTTCATACTTTGCAAGACGTTTTGAAATTTCAAAAATTCGCCAAAATTCGAGAAATGAACTTTAGCACATGAATAATTTTGGATATGGGGGTTTTTTATGGTCTACTTCTGATTTATTTTTGTTTCAGCTCAAAATTTTACTTCGATTAGGGAATTGGAAAAAACTTATAATCATAAAACAACCAATTCTAGTAGGCATTCTGAGCACCATGTGACATTTCTGGATAAAACATTTAAAATTATAGGGTGCCATTTTTAGCCCTAATTTTTGAATTTTTCAGAAATTTTTGAGTACGTATAGGTATTTAAATTTTAAACCCTTCGAGCAGGAGGGAGGGGGAAGCCGAGGGATGAAACTTTTACCAGATCAGTCTTTTCGAACTCTAGACACAACGTTCTGCCCCCCCTTCTTCCATTAAATCTAAAAAAAGCCAAACAATTCATTCTAGAGCAGAATCTTACCACTGACATAAACTCCAGAATCAGCACTCTCCTTCAAATCCAACTTTTTCTTCGTATTTGTGCCCAGCAAATCGCGTATTTCTTCGTTATAAATTTCTAAATACGACGCCACCACTAAATACTTATAACTATCAGCCAACGATATTGCTTCGAAAATATGCTCGAAAGCTCGAGGTATAATCCCTCTTTGATTCTCCGGGTCTTGAACTCCTTGCATCGAAAAACTTTTACCACAGCCGGTTTGTCCATAAGCGAATATCGTACTGTTGTAGCCATCTAGTACACTCTAAAATCAAACATATCAAACATCAAGATGAAAATTAAACAGGCACAAAACAGATATTTTCGAAATTGCGAGTATGCGAGTTCTTACTTCTATCAAAGGATAGGCAATTTCGTTGTAGATTTGTTCTGTTGTCGAGGATTCGTTGTAGACGCCATCAAACGTGAAGACTTTCGGAAGGGCTAACAAATCGCTGGGGTTGAGTAAGGCGCACGAGCATTTATCTGTGTTCATTTGCACCACAGGCTGTTGAAAAAAAAAATCAGAATCAAAATTCCATGAATCATTTATAAGATTTCTGATTCGAAATACTATAAAGAGACATTGGTCTCAAGAAGCTGAATATATTTCTCGATTGATCATCTTGGTATCTAACTAAATTTTGCAGGCCCGTAGCTATGGGGGGGGGGGCAGGGACCTGATTTCCTCCTACAGAAATTTGTTAAAAACTCCTTTTCAAAAATCAAAATATAGAACTGCTGCCTCTATAGTATCCTTCCATTTGGTCATCTGATTCCATACGCTCAAAATTTCGATCAGAATTAATTTCCACTCAAAATGTTGAAAATGTTGAAAATTCTACTCACTTTAATTCTCTAATTCTAATAAATTTCTCATTAAAATACCAAGTTTGTGAAAATCTCATTTTAAACGTCAGAAGTTTTAGAAATCCTGACAAATACTCAATAATTCTCATAAATTATTCTAAAAAAATGTTTTTTTTTACAATGTGGTGGCATTTTAATAACTTTTGAAATGAATTTTTAAATTTTGATCCAGGTTGGGCGATATTTCAAGAATTTTTTTAAAATCACATTTAAAAAATAGAAAAAATGAATAAGGCTGGAAAATTTATCAAATTCTGAACTAGCATAGCGTGATTTTGGGCTGCAATACTATTGACCTTATACATTTTTCAAATTTTTTATCTTTGCAAAAAAAATTTAAAAATTGGAAAATTTGATCGAAAATGCTGTTCGGTTCTTTGAATGTAAATAATATGAATTATAGTGGATGAAAAAAAAACATATCTTGAATTTTGACGAAAATTGATAAGATAGTTTACTTTGAGTACCGTATGAGTCTTTCTCAAAAATTTTCGAGCCCTCTCTTCTTCTTGCTTCGAGAAAAACGAAACTAGGAGCTGGGAGACCTCAAGGTTTTGTCATTTAAAAAAAAAACACTCACAGTTTTATAAATTTTTAGATAGTACCTCCTGCTGGAAACATTGGTCATCCTTTAAATATGCGATTTGAGTTTCTACACTCCACGCAGAAGTGACTTCGAAATTGGATACACTTTTTGCCCTCTACAAGCTGGTTTAAAAATTGCGAATCAAAAGTTTTTTTGGTCGTGTAAGTACTTAATATAATTTTTGATAACATTTTTAAAAAAATTTCACGGCAGTTCTGCCAACTGGATTTTGATTCCCACAATTTTCAAAAAATTCGCGTTTTTCATTCAATGGTTTAAAAAGTGAATCACGCAATTTTTTTCATTAAAATAAATTAAAATTATTTTTTGAAAAGTTTCTTCGCAGTATTCCTACTAAAATTTGTTGGAAAATTTCATCAAACATTTTTTTCAATGATACAGAAAATTTTACTTTAATTTTGAAGATTTTCGGTGAGTAATATGAATTTTGTAAAAAGAAATTCGTGTAGCTTGAAAGATGAATGTAATTTTTTGTGAAATGAGGGGTATCATTTAATGAATGTGTCACAACAAAAAGGGCATAACTCAGCATAGGTATTTCTTTTTTTATGCGACGGGCGATTCGTATTCTCTGGAATTTTCTCTATCCAATGAGCCCTCCCAACTTCCAATATTTTTGCTCGAAGAGTTATAGCGTTTTTAAAATGCGAAGTTCGCAATTTCGGTACCTACCTACATTACATGTTTGATTTTCAAGAATTTGCGTAATGTTTAATTTTTTCACTGTGCAGATGATTGTAAAATTTTAAAATTTTAATGAAGTGTTTTTTTAGTTAATTTTTCGTCATAAATTTGAAAAAATAATAAAATTCGTCCAAAATGTATTTTTAGCATTTTTTTGTAACCAAGAAAATGAAAAAAAAGTTGTCATTTTTCAAAATGCGATATATCCGCTCCCTGAAGAGATAATTTGAATTTTTTTCACGAAAATGTTCCTTTTTTCATTCTCTTCAACTTTTTATGAAGATTTTTTTTTAATTTTCACTTCCGGAAAAATTATACGTCATCAAACGTAGAAGGGTCGAAATGAAATTTTGTCACAACAAAAAGGACATTACTCAATTTTTTGTTTTCAATATAGAAAAAAATAGAAAAGATATCAAGTGATGGGCGAGCTGTTTTCTTGTAGCAAAAATATGAAATTTTAAGGTAAAATTTTTTCCCCAGCTCAATTCCTCAATTTAGTATTAAAAAAAGTATACTCAACTTCAATCGCGATTTCCCATTTTTTCTATATGTCCTTTTTGCTGTGACACGTTCATTTGTCTCATTTTTTATTCCCCCACCTGGGATGTCATTTGCCCCCCCCCCCCTTCCAAACCATCCTGACTACGGGCCTGAAATTTGGGCTCCAATATTATTCGAGGTTGCCAATAATCAAATATTTTGGAAAATTTTCACCTTGGAATTTTTCAACTGTCAAAATTAACGACCAAGTTGAAACGTAAATTGACCACTGCCAAGTTTCCAGCTCGAATAATTTCACCATGTTGAAAATAAAAATAAACAAACGAATATTTTTCAAACTCGAGATATTATTTTTTTCCAACGATGAAATTCAAAATCAATATTTCCAAGAGTCAATTACCCTTCGATTCTGAAAATTTTATTCAAAATACCACGTATCGAATAATTCCTTCTTATAAATAAATCTAAATTGACCTTTCACTTTCAGCAAAGCTTATAATCATGATTTTAATTCCTAGCTACGTCAACGACATCTTCGTCATCACGCAACCTATTGGGGCATGGCATTTCAGACCAAAAAGATGGCACTGTCGTTTACCTACGTAGACACTTTAAAACTCATTTTCCAATATTTTATATTTCGTTCCATACGACTTCGAAAAGAAAATCTAATCAAATATTCAAACTCGAATAATAAAACAGCGCTGCAAAATACCTGCCTACGTTTCAAGTGCGACCATAAATATCGATGGACAAGTAAACTTGACCCTAAAAATTTATCATATTCGTCATCTAACCTGGATTTTTGCATTACCATCTAAATTCGGGGAAATGTGTTTCACGTGTTTTTGTCTATCGCTTAAATTCGCCAAAAATCTAGAGATACGTTTATTTGAACGAGATTACCTATTTGTCCAATACAAATGACACCTTTTATCGTCAGATCTGTATTGCGTGATCTGCGCATATTTTGACGAAAAACTATCGAAATAGATTACCCGGGTCATTAAGTAGCGATTTAGTATTCGAGCAATTAATTTAATCGAAAATTTATGTTGCCTCTTGAAAATCGCACACGATCCTCCTACAAGTTGTTTATATTGTTTTTACTTTTACCTATTTTTTAAATATACTTCGAGTAATTGACACATGTGAACTTGAAATTATACCTAAGTGAGCATGTCGGAGTATTCAAGAAGCATGTTGACATTTACCTAGTTTGGACATCGTTATTGTCGTATTTGTATCAAGTTTGTTGTCACGACAACCATAATGTACGAGTTAAGCGACGATTTGAGAAGCGAGATAAGTCGTATCATTGAAAAAAGCTTTAAAAAGTCAACCGCTGTGGAATTAATAATACTAAAATAATAAATACTGCGATCGATACGTTTCGTAAGTTGACCATAACTTACATATTTACCATATTTTCATTGCAAAGGTTACCAAGGGTAGTTGAGAGGGGTGGGAATTGTGACACGAGGGTGGGAGAAGTGAGAAGGGTAATTTTTTACTTCAAAAATGTTTTATTTTTTGGAATAATTTTTTTTATTCGAGAGAAAAAAATTTCTGAAGAGTGAGCTGGTTAAATGTTGATAAAAAATTCAAAGGGGACTAACCTTGCACTTGAGGGCAGTTTCTCTGCTATTCATTGGCCTACATCGGACAATCACTTTGACCGCTTCTGACGTCGATAGAGTCATTTTTCCTTCTTTTTTTGGCTGAATTTCTGTAAAAAAATTAACGTTAGATTATAAAAAAATTAGAAATTTTTTTAAAAATTGAGTAGTTAATGAAATACACAGGTCGACGTGGAAAATGCTGTTTGAGGTTTTATGGGTGATTTTCATAATATTTTTTGCGCTAATCGCGAGAAAAATAGTGAAACAATTCCATCGCCCAAGGATTTTTCACAATTTGAATTTTTTGTTTAACCGGGTTTCTACTTTTTTTGATAACTTTTGACACTTCAAGTCGATTTTCTGAGAAAAGGAAGGGTTCTACGAAAAAAATGAATAGAACATAAATTGTAGAGCGTCAAATTTCCTCCCTGTACAGTTTAATTAATTTTTTCTTAGGAGGCTTAGCTTTCGAGATATTTTAACTCGAAGTTCAGAGTTCAACTTTTTTTTAAATTGAAAATATCTCAAAAAGTAAGCCTCCTAAGAAAAAAATAATTCAACTCTACAGGAAGGAAATTTAACGATCTACAATTTATGTTCCATTCATTTTTTTCGTAAAACCCTTTCTTTCTCCAGAAAATCGACTTTAATGGTCAAAAATTACATCAAAAAGTGTAAAACAAATTTTCATTGAAAAATCTTCCAATTATGAAAAATCCTAACGTCCTGGAATTTTTTCACCATTTTTCTCGTGATCAGCGTGAAAAATAATATAATAATTATCCATTAAATTTAAAACAGTATTTTCTTTTTCTTATTTTAATCACTGTTTTTAGTCTAAAATGTAGCGCTGATTTCAAAATTTCTCCATCACTCAAGTTTCGCTGATAGGTGATTCTAATGTATTTTTTAGTGCCGAGTTCGAATATGATTACAGTTTTTCTCAATTACGCCAGGATTTTTTATAATTGGAAGATTTTTTGTTGAAAATTTGTTTTACACTTTTTGATGTAATTTTTGACCCTTAAGGTCGATTTTCTGGGAAAAGAAAGGGTCTTACGAAAAAAATGAATAGAACATAAATTTTAGAGCGTCTAATTTCCTTCCTGTAGAGTTTGATTAGTTTTTTCTTAAGAGGCTTAGTTTTTGAGATATTTTTAATTTTAAATAATGTTGAACTTTGAATTTTGGGTTAAAATATCTCGAAAGCTTAACCTCTTAAGAAAAAACTAATTGGACTCTATAGATAGGAAATTTGACGCTCTACAATTTATGTTCCATTCATTTTTTCCGTAGACCCCTTCCTTTTCTCAGAAAATCGACTTGAAGTGTCAAAAGTTATCAAAAAAAGTAGAAAACCCGTTAAACGAAAAATTCAAATTGTGAAAAGTCCTTTTGCGATGGATTTTTTTTCACTTCTTTTTTCGTGATCAGCGCAAAAAATCCTATAAAAATCACCCATCAAATTTCAAACAGCATTTCAAAAGTTTAAAAATGTCGACCTGTAATTTACCAAAAAATTTTGATTCTTGAGATTAATGGGCTATAACAAAAGGATGAATTTTTTCCATTGTGAGGGCACCTGAAACATGACACAACAACCTAGTTACCCAGATGTACTCGATAATCGGGTGTTTATGAAATAATCGAAGCAATTATTGGCTAAAAAATTTTTTCTAATTTTACTATTTTTTTTTCTCATTTCGAAGAAAAAAATCATAAGAAAGAAATAAAACGTGATGAAAAAATCCCACCGTATTGTGTTATCAATTGAACGAATAATTCTTAATTAGGCCAAACATGGCAGTTGGCTCCTTCATTCTTCGTGCATACGAATAATCATACATGTAAATGAGCACCAATCGTTCTAGGTATTTTTCTAAATTTCGATTTGAAATCACTTCTGGACTTCTTTTTTTTTGAAAAATAGACTCGAAATTTCCTAAAAACTTATTTTTCAAAAAGGATCTGCTTAAGTAAACATTGGTGGGAGAATTTTCCTCACATATTTAACATCACTAGGTAATTATTTTAGGTATTATTTTAAAATCTAATCATCATAGTTACCTCGATATTGCAAACAAATCACACAAAACGCCGAAAATCCACCGAAAATTGACTTTTTCAAGTCATTTTAATTCACATTATCGAAAAATAGTTCGCGAAGTTACACCAGTGCATAGTACGAATACAATGAGGACGAAAAAGGAACGCGGTAAACAAGACGATAATCAAACAATTATTAACTTATGGCTTTATGGCGCGAAGCTGAAAAGGAAAATAACCAAGTTACCTGTCTGTCGGCGTACCAATGTTGCCAACCTAATGCGATTGGTGTTGATCGAGAAAATATTATTGGCGATTCGTGCAGGGAAAATGTTTATGTAGGTTTGTATGGTTGTGTAATATTTTGATTACGAAGTATAAAATGATCGAGCAATTTTTTCGAACTTTGAGAATTATTCAAAGGGTTATAAAATATGAAATAATTACTGAACAGCTTTCTATAAATAGAATGTAGCTTATTGTTTATTTCTACTCATTAGGCCTCAATATTTTATTTTTATGCTTGGAAAATTCTTAGATTATTAAAGTAACAAACATGACGTTATTGGAACTGAAATTTCGACAGATGAAATTTAAAAATATTGAAATAAAAATAAGCTCTGAAATTTTTTTCTTCCAGAAAATATTTCCAAGTGCTAAATTTAATTACAATTCTTTCCACAAAATAAATTCATCGATGAGATAATAGTTTTCATTTTTGAATATTTGGCGAAGGTGCATCTAAATATACGTTGGGCCAGGCATTTGGAACAATATTTTCCATAAGTGTGGCATCGTTATTAGAATTAGTTTCCTCCATGATTTTCTTCTTCAACATGGTAGATTGAAATTTTCTCACGATGGTCAAAAAACGAAACGTAAGAGCTGCAAAAATTTTTACATATTAGGAACCAAATGTTTTACTGAAAATAATTCTAAAAATTAAATATAAAATGTATGAAGGTTCGCCTACCTCTGAAATTAAAGAAGAAAAGGTATAAATTTGAAAAATAAATGGGGTTTTCAATTTTTAGGGAAAATACATTTAAAAATTTCAAACGAGCTACCCTTCAACAAAAATTTTCTACGAGTTCGATTTTATGAGAATTTTGCTCCAATTTTGAAATTAAAAGAGCTACAAAATTTGAATATTTTCAAAATTTATAATTCCTTTAATTTTGACCGTAGGGACAGTAAAAATTCAACTAAAAGATCTGCCTGAGTTTAGAATGAAATGGGTCCTCAAAATATTTTGAATTTTAAAACTTCCAAATTTCTTGAGGTATTTTTAAACTTGAGCAACTTTCATGTGGGTAAAATAACGAAAATTCTGCAGCACGAGTTGTCCGAGGACAAAATTGAAAGCAGTGTAATTTTTAATGTTTTGCAACTTTTTCAATTTTGAATTAAGTAGGTAAAGTTCTCAAGAGATCAGATTTTTAGAAACTTTCAAGCAAATGAGCAAGTGAACAGGTATTTTTCATGTGATCGTTTTGCCCTTTTTTTCGAAAATTGAACGAGGTACCTAACATAAAATTTGTGTTTGTGCCTTAAAAAACACAGGTATGATGGGACACGTTTCTGAGAAATGACCTAAAAAAGTTCGAATGGGCTGGAAACAAAACAGTCGTTTCGTTCACCAGGCCTGGGCTGGAGTTGAACCGAAATTGGGGGAAATATTTGATGCTTTTCCAGATTTTTGAGGTTTTAAAAAATGGTGATTTTGCATTTTGAACAGTGGTTTACCTACTCTCTCATTTCGGATGAGTGATTGCAGTACAGGAAAAATCAATAAAATTCATTGATTTTCAGCGGATTTTTGTTAATTTTTCAAAGAATTTCACTGATTTTTCAGCAAATTTCAGAGATTTTACCGACTTTCCAGTGAATTTTCACTAATTTTCCCGCAATTTTTTTCAATGATTTTATACTGTGCTGCAATTTTGACAGTTTTGCAGTGATTTTTAATAATTTTCACTGATTTTTTAAATGAGGGAGTACAATTTAGAAAATAATTATTTTTGGTAAGCAAAAATGATGATTTTTACCAAAAATGATGATTTTTACCAAAAATGATGATTTTTACCAAAAATGATGATTTTTACCAAAAATGATGATTTTTACCAAAAATGATGATTTTTACCAAAAATGATGATTTTTACCAAAAATGATGATTTTTACCAAAAATGATGATTTTTACCAAAAATGATGATTTTTACCAAAAATGATCGTTTTATCAAAAATGATAATTTCCACGAAAAATCACAATTTTCTTTTAAAATGGTACCACTCTCAAACCCCTCATTTACCCACCTTGCACTCTGATTGGCAGCCAAACCATTTTCATTCTTAAAAAATTGAATTAAAAATTTTTTTTACACTTTTCTTTGTTTTCCTCGTTCTCCATCCTTGAAGAAAAAATCGAAGAGGAGAAAATTTGCCTGGGAGGAAATCCACCTTTCATCCATTTCACTTTCATCCCTGCTTGAAAATCCTTTTACCTGGAGAGAGAATGAAGTTCTGTGTCCGTTTCGGATGTTCGAGCTTTGCTTCCTCGTTGCGGTCTAGTTTCACCTCAAAACTACTGTTTTTGGAAAATTTAGGAACTCGAAAGTGGTAATTTTGGAAAGGTATCAAACCATCCAAATCTTATGATAGTTTTGACCAAAAATTAGAATTTCTATCAAAAATGGAAATTTTCACCGAATTGATTTCCAAAAAAATATGGGTTTCACGAAGAATGGTCGCTTTTACTAAAACAAAAATGGTAATTCCTACCAAAATAATTCTAAAACCTGTGTTTTTTACTAAAAAAAAAATGGTGCATTTGTCTTCATTTTTAAATGACCTTGATTGTGGAGAGAGGGGAGGATTACGACGAAAAAGTCGTCATCGATAACTTTTATGGTAAAAGTTCCTACTCGTATTATGTAACATTACTTTAGACAATAGACAAAAAGGTCCAATTTTTTTTCGATTTTCATCTCAATAGGTATTTTTTTAATGATCTCTGGAAAGTTTGAATATTTAAATTTGAAGTTCAAATGAGGTCAAGTTTGGAAATTTTTACCAGATTCTCTTGAGATTTTGATTTTGATGTTTAGATACAGCTTTTGTGTTATCCTCTCCCCTTCCCTTTCACGAAATGAATAAGTTAGGTATGTCTATAATTGAAGAATAACATGAGGTAAATATTCCAAACCTGATATAAATATAATTCCAAAATCGATCAATATTATCGAATCCTCAATAAAGCCTCTGCAATCAATTCTTGCCAGTTCAGATAACAGGAACGCTTTACGTCTTATTTCTGGATCACCATTGATCTCCGATATTACTAGGAACTCGAATACGAAAGAGATATAAAAAAAGTAAATACTGAACGACAGGAATTTTGGAGAATTCTAATTACACAAAAGTAGAACGAAATTGATTAGTAATCATCTCTCATCCCCGTTTTACTGACGAAAGCTTCAAAAATGTCAATAAAGGTCTATTCACTTACTCTATGAATGCCATAAATCCCAAAGGCAGAACTGCTCACACCCAGCATACTCCAGCCGAGGACAAAATAGGTAATGTAAAGTCTGAACAATGGGTCGTGGTCGTGAAAATTTTTACCGCCATGGTGCTCTGGGTGGTATCCATTATTTTTAGCATGCATGGTGGAGTCTTCGTTGTCACGTGTTCCGAACAGGTTTTGATTAAAATTTACGTATAATATGTGAAAACCACAACCAATCTAAATCAGTACGAATTTTTTCGGTGATAAAATTTTTAAGAATAAAGTTTTAAATTTGTATTCACCAAGAGTGATTATTTTCCAACTTTTTTTGTGGAGGGGATGGCACAAACGATTTGTCTAGACCTAACCCCTTCCCGTTTTGAAATCTATCCATCATCAGAAGAATCTGAAAATTTCTCGAGAACTGTCTTCGCATAGATGGTCAAGCCCAAAAATATGTCATTGGAGAGGAATTTTTGACTCCCGACTCCTTTTTAGTAAAGTGGGGTAGTGGAAAAGTGGAATTTTTAGAAGGAAAAGTTATTTGTGTGCAAACTATCCTGCGAGTGGCTTAATATACATCCCTTTACCCATTGAAACCATTAGGGGCAATTTTTTACCCCTACCTTCAGTTCCGTGGGTTTTAAAAATTTCCATTTTTATCGTATAGTTTTCACTTTTTTAAAATTTTAAGGAAAAAATATTTTTGGAGAGATTTTTATCCAGAAGATCATAATACATTCATTCGACCTTAAAAAAATCATTTGCCGGTTATTTTTCACTCCTTCCCCTTTTTTCGAAGGGATAGGTATTTAAAATTTAACATTTTCAGTGTTTTTTGTACTTAATTTTCAAAATTATTGAAAAAATATATTAAGAAAGTCGCTGATAAACAGTCAGAATTGCAGCACAGGAAAAATTAGTCAAAATTGCTGATTTTTAGAGATTTTTCATTGATTTTTCAATGAACTTTCACTGATTATCGGTGATTTTCTTTCACTTGATTGCTTTCAGTGAAATTTTTCCACTGATTTACTACTGTGCTGCAATTCTGAAAGTTTTTCAGTGATTTTTGATGAATTTCACTGATTCAGAAATGAAAGAGTGAGGGGAAAAAGTATAGAAAGTGGCCTCGAACTCATATTTTTCAACCCCCCTTCCCAACAAAATGTTCTGAATAGTGTTCAAAATCCTAAAAAAATTTAAAGTGGCGAAAATAGTATCTATGCATTTTAAGTATCCATTTAAAAGAGGAAGAAGGAAATGAAAAACCACTACGAATAATTTTTTTTTGATGAAAATTTTTCCGAATTTTTTCCAAATATTCAAAAAAGAGAAAACCCACACGAATTTTGAAACCCTCAAACGATAGGTAGGGGTGAAAAGTGGTCAAAAATGGTTTTAATGGGTAAATGATGCTTTTTAAGGTCATTCTCAGAAAAGTTCACTAAAAAAATAATTCCCCCCCTGTATATTTTTTAGCTAAACTGCGAAAACATGAGAAAAATACCTTATTTCAATCTTCCTCCAAAAAGAGATCGAGAGTCAAAAATCATCACCAAAGATATTTTTGTGCTTATAATCATCTATGCCAAGACTATACTTGGGATTTTTTTTTCATTTTTCAGAATTTTTAAAGATAGAAAAATTTTAAGGCATGGTGAGGAGAGGGGGTAGAAGTGAAATTTTTCCCACATCGGGTCGTTTTGAGGTCTGGACACAATTATTGCGCTACCCCAATTAATTTTCGAAAAAAGTTGTAAAACAATTACCCCTGGTGCATACAGGGTGTTCCATGAATCGTCTGCCAAACATATTTTTTTGGATATAACCGGGTACCACTAAAAAAAACTTGAGATGAACATGTTGCCTATCTTAAGAACTTAAGGAGCAAATGCTGCTTCTAAAAAATCACTTCAAAAATTTTTTTGACCATGGGAATGGATAGTATTTTGAAAACTGAACAAATTTTCACTATATGACTTTTTGCCTAACTCAAAAATTGAAGGGCTACAAAATTTTTTTTCCAAAAACAATTTTAAAAAAATCAACTAATCAAGGGAATGGATAGTACGTTGGAAACTGAAGAAATTTTGTTTTGTGCACTTTATGCCTAACGTCGAAAATGAAGGGGCTACGGCTCGCGCAAAAGACGTGGGCTTCAAAAAATTTTCGAATTTTCCCAATTTTAAATGACCTTTGGTCCCTTCATTTTTGATGTTAGGCAAAAAGTGTACAGAACAAAATTTTTTCTGTTCTCAACGTACTATCCATTCCCTTAATTAGTTTATCAGAAAAAAAAAATTGAAAAAAATTTTTGTAGCCCTTCAATTTTTAAGTTAGGCAACAAGTCATATAGTGAAAATTTGTTCAGTTTTTAAAGTACTATCCATTCCCACGGTTAAAAAAAATTTTTGACGTAATTTTTTTAGAAGTAGCATTTGCCCCTTAAATCCTCAAGTTAGGCAACATGTTCATCTCAAGTTTTTTTTTAGTGGTACCCGGTTATATCCAAAAAAATATGTTTGGCAGACGATTCATGGAACACCCTGTATTTATTTACACTTATAAGTATCTAGATCTACATACGTAGCAGAAATAAGCAATGATTTGCTTCTTACCATTACGATCCATAATAAAATCAACGTTCCTGTCCGTAAAGAACACAAACCCATTTCAGAAAATTAAAACTGATAGTTGGATTGGGAAAAAATAATGTTTTGAAATCGCCAGAAATTTCGTCGTTTCGATACTTTTCAACTAAAGCCATTCCTAAAAATTGCGCGACTATCCAGATAAATTAGCTTTAATTTAATAAATTTATCGAAATTGACCGGAAATCCGGAATATATATCCGTATTTATAGTGGTTTAAATGTAAAATTTCAGATAATTTTGTTTTGATAAGGGTTTGATATAAATGGAATGTGAGTGTCACGTGTGCCATTTATTTAGTGCTTCCAGGATACCTAGGTATGCTACAAATCCCTCGTGAAAATGAATTTGAAAAACAGGTAAATTATAAAATAAAATTTCATTTGGTTTGGAAATTTATCAATTATTTTCTGGTAAGTACTTATTGAAATTTTTCAAATTGAATTGCCCAAGTTCGGAATTGGATTGGAGGAGCGATAAAATTTCGAAATCTGTACTGATATTGATTTATGTATTTCCTTGAAATTTTGATTTTTCTTTACCATAATATTTTTGTGAGTGATTTTCAATTCAAACTTTAAAATGACGAATTTCAAGGAAAAAATGATTAAATGGAAACAAAATTTGAGCAATTAATTTTCTCAAAGTCTCGAAATTTACTTCTTTCAGTTGAGAAAAAACATCAACCTGCGACTTGAAAAAATTTTCTCGAGGTAAAATGACCTTCAATCAAAAATCAAACACCTTTTCATTCAGTAGGTATCTCAAATTGTATCTTTTTAGTGCTAGGTATTAAATTCAAAAATAACATTTTCGGGATTTATGCAGGAAAAACAGGATTTTTTCGAAAATAGCTCTATTTTGGAGTACCTCTCACTCCACAGGCATTAAGAAGAGCTGAAAAATTTCCTACGGAAATTTCATTTCAATTCGTACCTATCACATATGTATCAAAAAATTGGCGAATTCGAAAAACCTTTTTTTTTTTCGCTCACCTGTAATGTCCAATTTAATCTCGGGCAAAATTCTCTGTACAAAATAAATTATTCAAGTCAGTGTTGTAGTCAAGGGAATGCAAAGAAGGCAATTTCTTCATGAGTTTAGAAATGGCTTGGCAAATTATCGATGGATAGTAATTTTTATTTTCCCAACATGGTTTTTTGGTAACGTTTCCATTGAAAAAAATTGAAATTTGGAATTGTTGTAAACTTTAATTTTAAACGTAGGTATCTAAATCTGCAGAATATGAAAAATTTAGCATTATGAGTTGCTTGTGTTTAAAACTCAAGGGCTACAAAATTTCCAAATTTCATAGCTTTTTAATTTTGAATTTAGGCAACTTATTTATATTGCAGGACAGCCGAAAAATGTCAAAGCTCAAAATTTAAGAAGCTGTGAAGCCTGAATATTTCCATTTTGTAAGCTGAGTAAAATTTCCACATTATTATTAAGAAATTATTTTCACAAAAAAACTTGTCCGAATTTTATCCACCTGTTATATTTTGCGAGTCGAAGTTGGAACAGATATCGACATTTGAGTTACGAATTGTTCTTTCAGTTCTGAAAAGTGGCAAACCTTCGTGCAAATCTTTATTAAATTTTAAACCATTATTAGTGCAAAGCTGAAAAAATGACCAAATTTTTGGCCTGTTTCTGTATGACAAGGTGTGGTGTTACCAGTCCAGTGCAAAAGATGCGCAGGTCGAAAGAAAAATATTTATTCGCTTTGTGAATGAAAATATTTACGAACGTTTTACGATTACGGAGCACTTTGATCACTTAGGATAAAGTGGTCTACCATTTTTTTAAGCCACAAATTATTCAAAACTTCATAAAATATGAAATCATTACTGAACAGTTTTTTGAATAATAAAGCTCTTCAGCCTTCAAAAAAAAATTATCAAAATACAGAATATAAAAGTCGAAAATAATATTTTTAAGAGATGAATTTTATAATTCTGCCTATTTACAAATTAATGAAGTTGTTATTTCTCAATATCATGCAAAAGTAGAACCACATCAACATAGTTCTTCGTTTGTACATTAGGTACAAAATAATATAATTGTTATCTACCATAAAGATCTTCATCAACATTAATTTCTTTCTTGACATTTTTCTTCGATATATTCGATTGGCATTTCTTCACGACCATCAAAAAATAAAACGAAACGCCTGAAAAAATACGAATAGGTATTTTACATGTTTCCATTAAAAATTTGAATATTTTGACTGAAAATGCAGCACCACAAAAATCAAACAGAATAATTATTTATGTAGAGGTTTGCCAACCCTTAAAACAGAAGGGCAACTTCTCATTATTAATGGTTACATTTACAGGCAAAATATATCCGGAATCTTCAACCAAACATCAATTGAGCAGGTGAAAGCAGAATAGTCTTACCTCTGGATTGGTCAACGATCTCCAAGAAATCGATTCAATCGTGAATTTAATTTTAATTCAGTTTTCAAAAATTTAAGAATTAGGTACGTACATGAGTTTGAATCACTCATTCCATTGAATAAATCACGAATAAATAAAAGCTTTAATTTCTTGAATCTGAATACGAGATCTTTTTTTTTTTTGGTAATCGTTTTCAATTTCAATTTTTTTCTTTAATTCATATAGGTAGGTGACCTAACTATTGAGCCAGGTTTCATTACTTATTTGAAAAATGTAATAAAATCGAATTTTTTTTAACTTTTTCATTATTTTTTCAAAAATTGAACTAGGTACTGATTTTTCTGGTTGCAGGTAAAAATAAGTACCTAAGTCTGAAAACAGAGCCACCTCTGAGGTGGCGATGGAGGCTCAGTGCAATGAAAATTTGCGAGAATTTTTTCAAAAAATGTTGAACATTACTTTTTTTAGTTTTCTTTTATAATTTTTTTGCTTTTACTCTATCTTACGAGGGAAATTTTGAAAAATTGTAATTTAAGCGAAGAAATTTAGTTCCTTTTTTAGCATATTTCCTCACAAGGGAGGTATCCCAACTCAAAGTAAAATTTTGGGCCCAAACAAAAAAAATCGAAAGTACATCATAACAAGACCCCGTATCCAAAATTTCGAGTGCTTAAGTTCATTTCTAGATTTTTGGTGAATTTTTGAAATTTCGAAATTACCTCCGCCCTACGAAGCACAGTGGGCCAGGAGACCCCCAAAAACGTTCGTTTTGCTCAAAAACCTCGAAAGAACGTTCAAAAAATGTTTACCTCATGTTTTTGGGATCGTGGATTTCAAATTTTGAAGAGAAAAAAATTTTCGAGTGAGGGGTGGGGCAGGAGAGAGGGGCAGGCCCGGCGAGAGAAAATGCGGGCCCTGTGCAAAAAATTTTGAGCCCTCCCCCCCTTTTAAAGAAATAATTTGTAGAAATTTTTTGTAACACCCCCTGGCCCCTCTTTCCCAACACAACAGAAAATATCAAAATTTATTTGGACAATTGTTGATACATTAAAACAAAAAAAAATCTATCTACCTACAACTTAAGCTACAATGGCATTACAAACACGCTTTTCTGGCCTTTTTCGCAGCAAAATCATCTATTACATGTTCAAAATCGATTGTTGAAGATGGCAATTTTTTAACTTGTTTTGTTTTTTAAGAATTAAGATATTTGCAAATGCCTTAAAAACCGAAGGGAGTCCGCATGGGTGCATAGGGCCCTGCTGCGGGCCCCTCCTAACATTTCGAAAAAAACGCGGGCCCGGTGCAAGTGCACCCCCTGTACCCGCCTCTCGCCGGGCCTGGAGAGGGGTCTAAATTGAAATTTCATAATAATATCGTGTAATATATCTAATTCTAAATATACGTTTTCGAGGTCGTAGATTACGAATTCCGCACTCAAAAAAATTTTGGAGTGAGAAGAGGGGCACGAGGGAGGGGTAAAAATTGAACTATCACAATAATATCGTGTAACTTGTCAAAATATATGTTTTTGAGGTCGTAGATTACGAATTTCGTACTCAAAAAAATTTTGGAGTGAGGGAGGGATCGAAATTGGGGGGGGGGACGAAAATCAAAATTGCGCTACTCGTTTCGTGCTACCCTGATATCTACCAACAGATTAGCAGTGTTGCCAACTTGATCCATGACAATTTTTTTTTCGCAGAAAATGAACGTATTTGGGGTCTCCTGGCCCACTGTGCGAAGTATGAAAATTTGATCTAATGAACGAAAAAAACTGAAATTTGGTATATACCCTATTTTCGACCTCCCGAATCGATCGGAAGCTGTTTTGAGGCGTTTCGGAGCCACCATAAAATTTTGGAATTTTCCAGTGATGGAGAAAAGCCCATAAAAATGGTCCATATTATGAACATCAGCACCTTTAATCGCGGATAACCAATATTGGTGACCAGAGTTGTCATTTTACATGTAGAATATCTTATTCTACATTTTACGTAAAAATGTAGAATAAGTTAAATTTTTATGTAGAATAAGTGTAAAATGTAAAATAAGCTGTAGGGCTCTTCTGATTGGCTAATAAGACAATGATGGCTTGAAAAACCGATTAAGTACTAATACTAAAATGTATTTACTTTTATAATGTTTGATTTCGAGTTTCAACCTTGATGTTTTTACTTTTATAATTTCTGATTTCAAGTTTCAATAATATTTTTACTTTTATAATTTTTGATTTTGAATTTCAATCTTTCGATTCGATTGAAGTACTCTTGTTATTTTTAATAATTCAATTTTTGAACATTTCATTTTTTCAAATTTAAACAACTTTTTGTCTAAATGTTTGCCATTATTATTATTCCGTTAATCAGTCGTTAATCTGGATTTTCAATTTCTTTAGTAAACAAGATTTCCAATTTTCAGTCCAAAATTTCATGATATGATATCATCATTATACAGTAGACTCCCGATTATCCGACATAATTGGGGCGGGAAAGTGTCGGATACTCAAAAAAGTCGGATAATCGAAAAGTTCAGTTTTTATCAGAAAAAACATAATAAATGAGTTCTTGAAATGCGGGAAAATAGTTTGGTGTGCATTTATTTTTTAAAAACTTCAAAACCAAAATTAAAACGATAGAACTAAAATCTAAAAAAAAAAACATCACCTCGATATTTTTAGGTTAAAATTTTAAAACAGAAATACTTGAAAAAAATCACTTTTTCTGAGACAAAATCATTAATTTTTTGAAAAAAAGTCGGTTGTAGATTTTCGTCACAGCGCATCAATTTTTTTCAGAGCCTTTGCAAAGTTCGACCATTTGCAAAAAATCATCAGTTTTCGCGAAGTGACACTTTCTGCCTTTATAAATTCGCGAATTCTCATTTCCCACTGCTTTCCAGTACCATACCAGATGGTGTGAACTTTTTTACATACAAATTTCTTTGGTTTGGAGCTAAATTTAAAATAAGTCGGATAATAAAGCATTATCCGACATTTGGAGGTTGGATAATCGGAAGTTGTCGGATAATATTTTTTGATCGGATAATCGAGATGTCGGATAATCGAGAGTCGGATAATCGGGAGTCTACTGTATTCATCATCAATTCTTTACTCTTTAGCTAATGAAATTTTCTGTCCTGAAATTAAATACAATTTTTCAAAAAAGGATTGAAAACGTATTAATAGGTCTCTGATCGGTAAAAAAACTCATGAATTAAATATTACAGTCGAGAAATTTAAACATAATTCAATGAAATTGACGTTTTTTCCGGCTTATTTTACATATTCTACTTATTCTACTTATTCTACATTCTACATTTTTTCCAAAACTTATTCTACTTTACTTATTCTACATCTTATTCTACATTTTATTCTACATTTTACATTCTACATGACAACTCTGTTGGTGACCTATTTGATTGAAAAGAATAGAATTTTTCGAAATTCACAACTCTGAGTTCAAATTTATATTTTTTGGCTGACAATTTAACTGGAAAAAAATTATAATCTTCGGCAAAAAAAATATAAATTTGAACTCAAAGTTGCGAATTTCGGAAAATTCTGTTTTAATAAATCAAATAGGTCACCAATATGGATAATCCGCGATTATGGGTGCTGAAGTCCATATGGGTCATTTTTATGAGCTTTTCTCCAGCACTGGAAAATTCCAAAATTTTCTGGTGGCTCCGAAACGTCTCGAAACCATTTCCATTCGATTCGGGAGGTCGAAAATAAGGTATCTACCAAGTTTCAACTTTTTACCTCAATGTATGCGCATTAGGCGAATTTTTAAATTTTTTCCGGGAAAATTTCTTGTCTAAAAATGCGAATTTGAATTCAAAGTTACGAATTTTGGAAAATTGTGTTTTAATCGATCAAATAGGTCACCAATATGGATAACCCGCGATTATAGGTGCTGAAGTGCATATAGGCCATTTTTATGGGCTTTTCTCCAGCACTGGAAAATTTCAAAATTTTCTGGTGGATCCAACACATCTCAAAACCGCTTCCAATCGATTCGGGAGGTCGAAAATAGGGTATACCAAATTTCAGCTTTTTTCGTTGATTAGATCAAATTTTCATATTTCGCAGGGCGGAGGTAATTTTAAAATTTCAAAAATTCGCCAAAAATCGATAAATGAAATTCAGCACCTGAAATTCTGGATACGGGGTCCTGTTATGATGTACTTTTGATTTTTTTTTGTTTGGGCTCAAAATTTTACTTTGAGTTGGGATACCTCCCTTGTCAGAATAAAATATCAAATTGAATTTTGGGCCTTTTAACAGTTTTTTCAGAAATTCGAGCCCGCTGCAACCCCTCTCTCTCGCCAGCCTTGCCTGAAAATCAGATATTTCAATACGAGCAATTGATCCATTAATGATTCGAAAGAATCACGAATCGTCGAAGAATTGATCTGCTCGAATTTTTATTCAATCGTGAATCGCAAAAAATTAATTCGATTCATGATTCAGTCGCGGGTCTTAAAAGAATCATGACCAATCCTGACGTAGGTACTTTAGGTTTTGACGTTCTATGTGCGATAAGCAAGAATGATTCAATGCATTTCCCATGATAAAATAATTATACTGCACCTATGAATAATAAAATTCCAGTGTTGACCAACATCATCGGTTCTTCTACAATACCCAAGCCTTTCCAATCAATTCTGACCAGCTCAGATAATAGAAACATCTTACGTTCGATGTTTAAATCAACGTTGATCTCAGACATTAGTAAGACCTCTGATACGATGGTAAATTGAAAGAAAAAAACGCTGAATGTCAAGCAATTTGGATTATTCTGCGAAAAATCATCAATAAAATTAATCAGTCATCGCCATTATTCATCTTTATCTTGCAGGACTTGAGAGCGAAATATATAGGCCTATCAACTTACTGTATGAATACCATAAATCCCAAGTACAGAACTACCAACGCCGATCATACTGTAAATACGGACAATAAAGCGAGCCAAGCTTTTGATAAATTTTTCAAAACGTTCATCAACTCGGTCGAATATATTATTTACCATGGTTTCGGTTATCTGGTTGGTGGCTTCGTTCAAAATACCTGATTTGTTTACTTGATCCACTACATAGGTTGTTATTTGCTTGGTGACATCTTCGGTAATTCCCGAAGCAAATGTGTCGTAGGCCAAAGTTGATCCCTGGTTAATGGCGGTCCCAACCTTGTTTTTGATACCTGAAGTAACGTTGTAGAATGCTGAACTAGCTGAGCTTGCAGCATTTCTGACTGTTTCACTTGTCTTGTTTACGATCCTTCCGGGTATTTGAGCAATATCGCTAATGGTTTGTCCAATGCCAGAATATCCATCTGAGCTTCGTTTCGAGCGAATTGATTCGCTAGAGTTGTCTACTTCTGGTGTAGTATTTTTAGGATGTATGGTGGTGCTGGATTCTTCATTGTCGTGTATTATGGACGGGTTGTGACTGAATTTAATGTAGCATACGTGAAAACCGCAGCTAATCTAAATGAGTACAAATTTTTAAAATAAGTTTTGAGGTTGCCTCAAACAAGTAATCACTAAGAATGATCGTTTTGCCCTTTTTTCGAAAAGTTGAATTGGAAAAACAAAGTAAACATTTTTACTTCCCCCTCCCCCTCCTTTCGACTCTATTCCCCATCAGTATTTGTCACCGTTAAAATTTTTAAAAAAATTTAAAACTTTTTGGAATATTTACCTATCTACTACAATTTTTTTAAATTACCAAAACATTTCATCAAAAATTCAGAAATAAAAAAAAAATTGAAAAATTGAAAATTTTGGAAAAATTAAAAATGTTATAGAAAAATTAAAAATGTTAGAAAATTGAAAATTTTAGGAAAATTAAAAATTTTAGAAAAATTGAAAAATTTAGGAAAATTGAAAAATTTAGGAAAATTAAAAATGTTAGGAAAATTGAAAATTTTAGGAAAATTGAAAATTTTAGGAAAATTGAAAATGTTAGGAAAATTGAAAATTTTAGGAAAATTGAAAATTTTAAGAAAAATGAAAATTTAAAAAAAATTTAAAATTTTAAGAAAATTGAAAATTTTAAGAAAATTGAAAATTTTAAGAAAATTGAAAATTTTAAGAAAATTGAAAATTTTAAGAAAATTGAAAATTTTAAGAAAATTGAAAATTTTAAGAAAATTGAAAATTTTAAGAAAATTGAAAATTTTTAGGAAAATTAAAAATTTTAGGAAAATTAAAAAAAATTGAGAAATAAGAATTTAACAAAATATAAAAATTAAATTGATTGTAAATTTTTTTTTGAAAAATGTGTTCATAAACTTCATATGTACTTAATAGGTAATAAATAATTTTTTTGATCAGAAGTTTTCAAGCTGAGGGTGGAGGGGTAAGTGTAGAGGAGGGTGGATTCAAGAGGTGAAATTTTAATCCCATTTTTTTATGTATCCACTTAAACCTAGAGGCATCTACTATTAATACGGACCTTTTAGGTTTTGACCCAAAAAAAATTAGCAGAAAGGGGAAGTTTCGTATATAAGCTCAGTAAGACATGTATTTCAATATTCCCGAACTTCCCTAAAATCGGTGAATATTTTGACCCCTTTTTGGGGGTGAGGGGTTCAAATTTTAGTTTTTTGGCCATAACTTTCGAAATTACGCATTTACAAATAATAAGTTGAAACAAAAGTTGTAGAGAATTAAAAAAACAAATAATTTTGTTATTTACAGTTTTTTCCTAAGACGTCATGGAAGGGAGCTGGGGCCTTCTGGAAAAAATCAATTTTGAAAATTCCCTACTATCAGAAATAATTATCAATAATCGGGTTAATCGACTTTTGGAAGCGGTTTTTTTGCATAGTATATCCCATTACTATGTAGAACAAGAAAAATGTATAGCGGAACCCTCATCTCAGAGTAGGGGGGTGGACCCTCCGTAGAAAAAGTCGCACTTTCCCCCAAGCATAGCTCAGCTACAGTGAAAAATTCGAAAAATTGGTTCAAACAAACATTGTAGAGCGTTAAAAGACGAACACTTTACTTTTTTTACTTTTTTTCTACGTGGTCTTGGGGGCGAGTTATCGCGAAAAGAAAAAAAGCGATGCGGCGTTCAAAAATTTTTCATCAACTCAATTACTCAATAAATTACGCATAAGTAGATCTGGTATAAAATGTAGCGAACCGATAGCCCAAAAAGTGGATTTCTGGGGTTTTTGTGATCACTGAACTTGATTTTTATTATCATTTAACCCTTGAACCGAAATTGGACCCCAAAAGACAAGGCATAAAATTCGTAAAACATTTTTGAACGCTGCGCCGATTTTTTTTTCTTTTTGCGATAACTCGCCCCTAAGACCACGTAGAAAAAAAGTAAAAAAAGTAAAATGTTCGTCTTTTAACGCTCTACAATGTTTGTTTGAACCAATTTTTCGAATTTTTTACTGTAGCTGAGCTATGCTTGGGGGAAAGTGCGACTTTTTCTACGGAGGGTCCACCCCCCTACTCTGAGATGAGGGGTCCGCTATACATTTTTCTTGTTCTACATAGTAATGGGATATACTATGCAAAAAAACCGCTTCCAAAAGTCGATTAACCCGATTTTTGATAATTATTTCTGTTAATAGGGAATTTTCAAAATTGATTTTTTTCGGAAGGCCCCAGCTCCCTTCCATAACGTCCTAGGAAAAAACTGTAAATAACAAAATTATTTGTTTTTTAATTCTCTACAACTTTTGTTTCAACTTATTTTTCGTAAATGCGTAATTTCGAAAGTTATGGCCGAAAAACCAAAATTTAAACCCCCTCACCTCTCAAAAAGGGGTCAAAATATTCACCAATTTTAGGGAAGTTCGGGAATATTGAAATACATGTCTTACTGAGCTTATATGCGAAACTTCCCCTTTCTGCTAATTTATTTTGGGTCCGTACTATATCTACCTAAAAAAAGTAAGCGATGAAGTTTTAAATTCAGATAAAGTGCATCTTACCATAACAATCCACAGCAAGATCAACGTTCTTGTTCGCAAAGAACACCCAACACCGCATTGTGTTTTTTTCCTCATTTTAAAAATTTAAAACAATGCAAAAATTAAATTGAAAAAATTAATACTTTTAAGCCACCAGGCACTTCATCTTTACAACACTACACGACTGTCTACACTCTACAGAGATCAACTTGTGCTCGATAACTTACCGCGATTGACGAAAAAAGCTTTCGCATATGGACTGTGCAAATTATGAAAAATTTTACTTAATAATGGTTTACTTAGTACGAGTGAATTATATACTAAGCGTCATTTCTAGATTTTGTACCTACCATTGGTGATTCATCATTTACTTTATCATAAAATCGTCGTAAGATTTTAATTAAGCTTGAAAATCTTTCAATCTTTTTAAATCTAAGTAGGTAGGTGCATATACGTAACTTATAAACTTTGAAAGATGTACACAAATAAGCGTCTTGTAAATTCATAATCTAAAAAAACGTGATACACTTTGTTTTTGATTAGATAACAAATTGCTCTTTGTGCTCCATTGTGTTAAGACGCGCAGTCCGACAGAAAAATACTTTGGGTATATTTTTTAATAATTTATCTGACGTAAAATTTCACGCTGATCGACTTTAAATACCTAGGTGCATTTATTTGAATGACTCATTGTTTTGCGGTAAAACCCAATTTTGAGAATATTTTTTGAGTTTTTTAAAATGATTACTTACCAAATAAAAAAATTCTAAAACAAAAAATTACGTAGGTAAGTACTCAAGCACATTTTTGAAAGAAAAAAAAATTGGCTTTTTTTCATTTCGAGAGTAAGTAGGTAGTTCGTACTTAGATACCCCTGGATTTCAAGGGGTTTTTGTCAAATTTTCCCTTTCAATGGAAAAAGAGAGAATATTGAAAAAATTTATTGATAAGAATAGGCCCATGCCAAAAAAGCTGGAGAATTGCAAACTTGCCATCAAGTTTGTTGCTATAAATTCTAAATAGATATTTCAATTGAAAATGCAGCAATGGGCAATTTAAATTTGAGATACATGTTATAAAATTTTGAAATTTTGAAATTAAATAACTCCTTCAATTTTGAATTTGAGAAAATTATTTTACAGAGAATCAAAAATTTTATGAGGTTCAAATTCAAAAATTTCATAGCGACTTCAATTTTGTATCCAAAAAATTGTTAGAATTTTATCCAAGTTTAAAATTGGAGGAACCATAACAGGAAAAATTCAAATTTGAGCTATTTATTTTGTAGGATTTCCATGTTCATTCTCACAAAATCGAATTTTCAGAATTTTTGTACGAGTCAGAATATGTTATTCAGACCACGAATCATTCAAAGTTTGTAAAATATGAAATGATTACTCAACAGTGCTTTAAAAAAGTAATACATGATATAATGTAGTTTATATAATATTCTTCCTCCTCAGCTCTCAAAACTTTACATTTACAGAAATTTTCAAATTCTCAGCGTTTATAACAAAAATGATAAACGTAAAATTCAGTAGGAACCTAAATAAAACAGTAAAAAAAAAACATTAAAATGAAATAAACTTGCTAAAAATATTTAAAAAAATAAAATCAGGTACCTACTTATTACAGCTTTTAATTTTCAGCATAAGGTGGGGCAGCATTAACACAGTTTTTCGATTCTTCATCAGGAACACCATCTTCCAAAAGGATGGTCTCGTTATTGAGATCAGTTTCTTTCACGACATCTTTCTTCAACATGGCAGATCGACATTTTTTAACAACGCTCAAAAAATAAGACGACAGAGCTGCAAAAATGTTTGCACATGTTATACTGTAAATCATTGTGCTCCAATGAAAATATTGAATATTCTAACTAAATCTAGTTGCTAGCAAGTTAGCCTAAAAAATTTATAAAAGTTTGCCAACTTCAAAATTTAAGGAGGCAAATGCAAAATTCGGAGTTTTTTAATTATCAGCTGAGAAAATTTTAAAGAAATTGCTATAAAGCTGAAACATGGAAAATTTTACAAAATGAATTTCCTGACTTCAAAATTTAAGCAATTTACAGATTAAAATTTTAAAACTTGTGGTACCTACTGGAAATTGGTAAGTTGATTCCTTGAATTCAGAAATGTATAAATTGATTCCCATTACTTTTCGAGGTAGTACGAGTTGATTCCGAACTTCTTAGCTTATTAGCGTTACCCAGGAGATACCACAAGGAGGTATTTTCAATAATTTCTTTTCAAGCTCAAATCTTTTTCAACCCCAAGATTTTTTATTTAAAAAATTCAATCTGAATTTTCCTCAGAATTGTTTCACCTTCCCGTTTTTCTCAAAGTTGTTTGTTTCGACTTAATTTTTTCTCAACACATTTTTCAATTTTAACACCAAAATTTTTTCCTACTAAAACATTCTCAGATTTTTTTCAATTTCATATTCTTTCTTCTTTTTTCAATTCAATATTTTTATCCAATTTAAAACTTTTCAAAATCTCTTGGTACTAACTTTAAATTCAAAAAAGCAGTTTTAAATTCCTGGAAATCATTTTAGAGATGGAAAAAAGATTGGAAAAAAAGTCGGGAGTTCGAAAAAAAAACGCAAAGAAATTTAAAGTAGAAAAAAATTGGAGAAAACATTAAATATAAAATTGGAAAAAACATAAGAAAAATTTCAAGATTGAAAACAATTTTGAGAAAAAATTCAGAATAAGGATAAACATAAAAAATCTGAGAAAATCCAAAGTTGAAAAAATTTTGGTGTTGAAAATACTTGAAAAAGTAAGAGTTTAAAAAATTTCAAAAAAATTGGAGTCGATATTCAAAAAAAATTTATTGGAAAAAATTTTGAGTCAAATATTCAGAGCAGAAAGAAATTATAGAGAAACCTGGGAATTAACTCGTACATACCCTGAGAAGAAATCGGAATTAATTTGCCTGAATATTTCGCTGGGAATAAACTCTCCTACAGCCCTGGTATCGCCTTCAATTTTCAAACTAGGCAACTTATTTTAAAGAACTACAAAAGTTGTAGGTAGGGTACCAAAGATTAGGCTTAAATTTCCTGATTTCAAAATAAAAGGAATTTACAATAATTTTGAAATGGTTTGACTTTTGTAGGCATCAGTTTTTTCAATTTTGAAATTACCGAGTCCATTTTCTTACTCCATGATATTTGCTCAAGTAAATTTTTAAATTTGCTTGCTTAGAATATAAGAAATTGAGAAAAAAATTGGGAAAATTTTTCTCTGAGATAATGTTCCTACGAGAAAATTTGGAAAAAAATTATCAAAATTTCGTGTGGCCTATCGTTTGTGATGTTTTCGAAGGTGTAGAACTGTAAACCACGAATTTCTACTCTATTTAGAGCTCACAAGTCAGGATTTATCAGTCCCCTAGCAAAATAAAATTTAATTTTGTAGATTTTTGAAAATTTTTTGGTTAAATTTTCAAAAAAAAAATAGTTTTCTAATTTTGGTTCGATGGATCATAAAATGTTAATCCAGATAGTGGAACACAGATTGAATTTTAAAAATCGGTTATCATTTTGGACTTACAGATTTTATGGGGGCTCATATGAGG
>JAVBJF010000719.1:0-72670 GCA_033439095.1 Pseudococcus viburni | reverse complement strand
GGAATGAATAATCGAATCGATGAAAACAAACCGCCATATTACTCCTTATACATTCATTGATACATGGTAAAAATTTCAATCACTTTGCTTTCTTACTCACAGAGTAAAACGAAAAAGAGTATCACAAAATCGGTTCAATTTTCCGAAAAATTTACAATTACCCCAATTGACCTTACACTACACAGTACATAAGCTGTGGCTGTATATCACCTGAATATGATGTCGAAACTATAGAGCCAAAATTTTTATTCAATTTTATATTTAAAAAAAAACACATTTTTGAAAAAAAAACAACCGGATAGAAAAAAACATGTTTGAAACAAAATACAACTGTTTAAAACATTTTTTTGTTTAAAACACGATTTTGTTTTTTTTTCTTGGTTTTAAACATGTTTTAAACGAAAGTGTTGTAAACAACTGGACAACACTGAATGGATTGGATGCACTGTATTTTGATCAGTGATGACTAGCAAATTTTTGAAGAATTTTTTTTTTCATTACTATTCTGAAAATGGCAAATCTATTTATACAGGGTGGCTCAGTTAAGGTGTGAAATATTAAAACCGCGTATTCTACTTATCATTTGGAGCAAAAAATGTTATATACATGATGGGTCATAAACGCTTCATTACTGAGTTATTCGCCGTTAACCCGCCGACTCCACACATGTGACAAATGTCACACACCGGTTTTTTTCGTGCGTTACGTTGGCAGGAATGAGTGATCGGGTGGTAACGCCTCCTAGTACCTATGCGCCCTCGGCCCACCGTTCGTTTCAGCTATGCAGCAAATTGCCTACTTTTTCATTTAAAGGGGCAAACGTTTCTGGAAAAAATCTTGATCGATGCGAATTTTAATTTTTTTTGCCCCTTAAATCCAAACAATAGGCAAAGTGTTGTGCACGAACCAGTAGGGCATAGATACACAAGTATCTGTCGGGTGGCGATTTCATCCCTTCCACTTTTCATTCAGTGAAAAAAAATTATCAATAAACACGAAAAATACATATTTTTTTCTAAAAATTTTGCTCCTTCAAATAAAAAAGTAGGCAATTTGCCCATCAAGGGAAATGAAAGGTTGAACATTTATGTACACCCCCTAGACGTTGTAACTCCGTATCAAACTTTGGTCCAGCGCTAGAAAATTAATTGGCAAATGCCATTTTTTTATGTGTGGAGTCGGCGGGTTAAAGGGGGCCCAGATTTCACCCAAAATTGGCAATTTTTGCTCTAGCAGTGAAAATTTTCGGAGGTAGGTGGTGGAAAAAGTGAAAGGAGGTCCATAGAAACGTATACCAATTTTTTTTTTGGTTCATAAGTAAGTGTTTTAAAGCAGAAAATGTGTTTCTGTACCAGAAAAATGGTCGAACAAGAACAAGAAATCATTTTTTTGAAATTTTATTCACTTTTAGGGGTAGTACTACTTACTCAACACCTATTAACCCAAATTTCTGGTTTTTTTTATTTATTGGATGCTGAGTATTCAATTTATCAAATTTAGACCATCCCACAAAATTACAATAAAAATCGAATTTAATGATTTCTCGTGATTCTTCATTATTATAAAAAAATTTTTGTCTAAAATTGTTTTCTAAAAAATCAAAAAAATGGAGGGTATCTCAGAATAATTTATTTTGTGGCAACGCTGTAATTAACTTCCGCGTAAATAACCCCGACGCTCGTCCCGTTAAAAGCAACAGTTTACGGTTGTCGCGATGCGCAACGTTGCCGAATTTCCAGTTCTTTATCCGGCAATATCTCAGAAAGAAAGCGTTTTGGGCCCATGTTGAATATGACATTATTTGTTCGTATTGATAAGTAGAATATGAGGTTTCAATATTTCACACCTTAACTGAGCCACCCTGTATGTAGGTACCTATTTGAATTCTTCGAGGTGACAGTTCAATGTTAGATATCCATTACAATTAAGGTAGAATTACCACATAGGTACGTCAATTTTACTTACAACGGAGTACCTATTGTTGTGATCTCCAGACACAAGATCACGATGATAACAGAGTTGGATCCCGAATTGTACCCGAATATTCAGATATATTTACAATGATATCTATGATGCTACCTGGATCAGTATGCGTATACTATGGACAAGAAATCGGCATGATGGGCGGATTCATCACACCTGATCAAATAAAAGACTACTCAGGAGATGGAACTCGAGATCCGGCAAGACTCCCGATGCAGTGGGATGACAGCACAAGTGCTGGTAAAAATAAAATCATGAAACTATGCAATACCAAATCCCTATCCTTCATCATTTTTACACCGTACAATGAATACCTACTTGACACATTCTGAGTAGTTTACTCCTATAATTTACTTTCGAAGAGAATCAGTTCATGGTTTTTTCTCAAAATATGATTTATTTCAGGATTTTCCGCCAACATTTCAACATTTCTACCAATAAGCTCAGATTACTTTGTAAGAAACGTCAAGTCGCAGAAGAACGATAAATATAGTCAATACTACATGTTCAAAGATCTATCAGCTCTCAGAAAAACAAAAGCTTTGAAGTTGGGAGAATTTCTGCACAAATCTATTTCCCTTGAAAATATTTACCTCATAGCCAGGTTTTTATACGACCATTTACCTACTTATTTCTGATTTTTTCTTGTTAAACTTCTCATTCAAATTTCTTCTATTCATCACATTTAAAGATCATATGAAGAGCAAGAATACGTTTTATTGGTAAATTTTGGTGTATCTTTTTCACGAGTCAATTTAACTGAATTATTGACAAATCCATCAAAAGAAGTTTCAATAGCGGTTGCTAGCACAAATGCAGGATACCAAACGGGGTAGGTATAAGCATAGAAGCAGAATGACTTCAGAAAGAATTTTCTCAAGTGTATACGAGGAATCAGTAATCATTTTCCAATTTCAGATTTACTTTGGATAATGAATTACTTGGTGAATTTTATATGCCACCTCTATCCGGTGTTATATTGAAAACCTTCCATCAAATCCTGAGGATATGATGATCTCTCAGAACACTGAGCATGATTGATAAAATATCAAAATGAAGCAAACTAAGAAGCGAAAAATAATTCGAGGATAATGAAACTGAACCGGACAGACATTAACATCATAATTCAAAGATTATTTTACCCATATGATTAGTGAACATTCTGCAAAACAATTGCAAGTGTACATAATTATTTTCATCTCCATACTTAACGTACCCGGCGTGCAAAAAAAAAATCAGAATTCCAGCAAGAAGTCTCACCGACTCTGCCAGAATTTTGCTACACGAATTCTGTGAGAACTGCTAAAATTCCGCTTCCTCGATGTACTACACGTTGCATCATGTCATGAGATACATATGTACCCCCAGGAGGCAGCAGAATTCTAGCGGAAATTTAGCAGAAAGTCTCGCGGACTTTTTCACGCCGGGTATTTACCTAATGTATAATTTTTCAACTTCACTTTCAGCTCATACATAAGATATGCACATAAAGTAAGCATAATGGTGTTCAAACTTCAAAAATAACAAAAATACATTTCTGCACTTATCGAGCAACATATGCAAAATTAATATGGATGTCATTGAAAAGAATTTTCTAATCAGAACAACGTGATATACATTTTTTTGACATTTTACATTAAACCAGAGTGGTTTTTGAAATACCTAATGAAATTTTGTGAATTTTGACAGTGATTGTTCAAAAAAGTTCGAAGTGTGGATCTGAAGGTCAGAAAATAGCTGTTGCATAACAGATTCACACTCACATTGAAGTGTTGAAAATAAATCGTTCGAAGAAACCTTATTCTAGGAACATTAAAATAGGTAGGTTCTTCTTCTGAAATATTTTGGTCTCTGCCTCTAGTCAGACCATTGAGAAACTTGTCTTTAGTTCTGATTCTCTAACTACACACGAGATGTATTTTTATTTTATTCATTTATTTTTCAACATTGCATTTTCGAAAAAAACAGTTCTCGTTTGCTCAGCTCAGGTAGGTAATCCACGTTTTCATTCTCTCGGAATATCCAGTTGGGTAGGTACCTACTGGAAATTATTTTTTAGCAGTTTGGTATGCCGCAAGCCGGTCTTTAATTTTTTTTTTGTTCAGTCCAAAATTTTCTAATCTTGTGGAACAGACGTTATTGTCACTTTCATGGATTTCTCTCTATTTCATAAGTACATTGGTATTAATTATTTTATTTTTCTGCATCCTTGACCTCTTTCAACTTTACACTAATCCAATTCTTTCCTCACCTTCTTCCTACGATTTTTCCTTAGAGAGAAATTCGAAAAACACGTGAACAAATTGAAATTAAGCTTCAGTTCTTATAAATACCAATTCAACGATGAATGAGAACAAGTTAATCCTAATCAGCAAACGAGACATGTTTTCTTTTCAACTAATTATTAGGTATACCTATCTTGATACTACATATAGGTATTTAATTCTGCGAAAAACGGCTGCAAATAGTAGCAGCCTTGTACTTGTTATAGGATCAACCACTTGATTTTTTTTTTCAATCGGTAAGCACTTAGTTATGTATCTATAAATCAAAGCGAGACACTTGAAAACTTAAAATTTCGCTCATGTATAAATATTGTTCATAACCATTTAAGTACAATATTATTTCCAAACGGACTTTCGAGAGGCTAAACGCAGCAGAAAATGAGGAAATTAGTGTTACTTTTGTTTTTATTATTTTGCAAGAGTTTTGCAGAATTAGATACAGAATGGTGGAGACACACAATTATTTATGAAATGCTTCCATTTTCGTTCAAAGACAGCGACGGAGATGGAATGGGTGACATCAGAGGTATGAAAACAAATTTATTAAAAAAATACTTTAGAATAATCACGAAAATAATTACCAAAAAATAAAAAAAGTTTTTCGCTTATGTAGGTATAACGTCAAAATTGGACCATTTTGTTGATTTGGGAATAGAAACTATTCATCTTACACCAATGTTCAAAACTACCATGAAAGATATTGGATACGACATAACAGACTATTACGACATTGATCCGAGATATGGTACTATGGGAGATTTTGACGAATTAATGAGCGAAATGAAAAAAAGAGGTAAGTGTTTTGGAAATCAACTTTTACCATCCATGTTCATTAAGGAATCCGTACCATGCAAATATGTTTTTCATTATACCTATTTCTATAGGCAATAATTATCTATATGACTCATTAATTTTTTTTGAATTTTTTTCATCATTTCTATCTCATTTCCAGATATGAAATTGGTATTGGATTTGGTAATTAACCACAGCAGCCATAAAAACGAATGGTTTCAAAAATCTATTGACAAAATTGATCCTTATACTGACTTCTATGTATGGAGAAATCCAAAAGAAATAATTAACGGTGCACGGATACCTCCCAACAATTGGGTAAATCGTATATCGAAAAGTTACCTACATAAAGTCCTATTTCAAATTTTTAATTGTTCCAATGCTACTTACTGTAGAGAAGTATTTTCACATGGTTTGATCTTGGATCTGCGTGGACATGGAATGAGAAACGCCAGCAGTTTTATATGCATCAATTTTTACCAGAACAGCCAGACTTTGAGTTGAGCAATGAACACCTGAAAACCGAATTAAAAGTACTTCACGAAACTTTTTTCAGAATTGGAAAATTTTCAGAAGAGAAATATTTTAAACTACGTCTTGTTCTTTTTTTCAGAAAATGATCACATTTTGGCTTGATAAAGGAGTGGCCGGATTTAGGCTAGACGCAGCTCCTCATTTTTTTGAAGATAAAGAATTTAGAGACGATAATTATGAAAGACAAATAAATCAGCCGGAAACGATGGAGTTTATTCATGAGTTGAGATTGTTCTTGGATGAATATAATATCGAGCATGAAGGATTTGAAAGGTAAAATCCACCACAAGATAATTCAACAGCAACCTCTCTTTTGATTCCTTCATTCAAATTATAGAATCTTTGTAGCAGAAGTACGCAGTGATTTTCCAATTACGGCTCAATATTATGGCACTAAAGAGTACCCGTTGACACATTTCCCATATGCTTTCATTTTGGAACACATTTTTTGGCCTATGAACTGCTTTGAATTTTATCAGTATATTGAGTACTGGATGAGTTTTGTACCCAAGGGAGAAGTATCTGTTTGGATGGTGGGTAAAAGCACAGAATTCACGATTTTTTATTCTGTGATGCATCAACATGAATCATTATAAATCATACCAATAAAAAATAGAATATACACAACAATAATACCTAATTATAAGTACCTATCTAAGTAAATATTGATAATTCTATGATCTCCAGTCACAAGATCACGATGGTAACAGAGTTGGAACTCGAGTTGTTCCTGAATATTCAGACCTTATTACAATGATAGCTATGATGCTGCCTGGAACTGTAGGCATATATTATGGACAAGAAATAGCTATGATGAATGGATTCATCACACCTGATCAAATAAGAGACTACTCTGGTGGTGGTGGTCGAGATCCAGCCAGACTTTCGATGCAATGGGATGATAGTACTAGTGCCGGTAAAGAATTATGAGAATAAATCAAATCGCATACTTAAGTACCTACCTATTCTATTTTTAATCCTACCCTTCATCTTTTGAAAAATCATTCACACGTCACCAATGACCAATTTCTTTCAACCAAACAATACCTGCACCATGTATTTTGTAGGATTTTCCACCAACAAGACAACATTTTTACCACTGAACTCTGATTATTTCAAGAGAAACGTGGAGTCGCAGAAAACCGATGAATCGAGCCATTATAACATGTTTAAAGATCTGTCAGCCCTCAGGAAGACAGACACTTTAAAACGAGGAAAATTTTGGCATTTTCCATATTACTTTGAAAATATATACAGAATAACCAGGTTTTCATACAATTATTTTATTCTGTGACATTCTTAAAATTCATTTTAATTGTTGTTCTTCGTCATGATTTAAGATCGTTCGAAGGACACGAATGTGTTTTATTGGTAAACCTTGGCGTATCACTTTTACGGGTTAATTTAAATGAAATAATGCAAAATCCGCCGAATGAAGTTTCAATAGCGGCTGCTAGTACGAATACAGGATACAGAACAGGGTATGGGTATTACCTAACAAAGACTTGAAACCTCATATGTGGAAATAATAATTATTCATCCTCAATTTCAGATTTACTTTAGACAATCAAGGTCTCAATAAATTTGAAATGCCACCACTGTCTGGTGTTGTATTGAAAACCTACCATCCACGCCCCACAAACACCAACCACTCGGAAGATGAAGATAATCAATAAATATCAAAATTAACCGACTGAGAACTAGTTCTGAAACAGTAGGATCGAACTTTACGAACATTCTCAAAACAGGCATAATTTATTGTAAAAAGACATTTTAATTTTCTTTCTTTTCCATATTGAAAAAAAAGTACCTAAGGTAGATGTGTAAACATAGGCAATTACCTACCTATGTCCAAATAATCACAATTAAAATGTACGAGAATGTTTAATAATTTTTGTAGATTTTCCGAGAAAAAAAAATCATCGAAGTTTACATGGTATTCTCATAAGATAGGCAGTAGTATACTCATATACCTACTTACTTGATTGAAAAAATCGTAATTTTATTCTTGGGACAAATAATCAAGTTTCTATAAAATTATATTCTATAATGGTGCCTTTCTGTCAGTCGATTATATCTTGACACCTTTTGCAGTGGTATCTGCAGTCAAAAAATGGTCCAGGATTTCTCAAAGGAACGAAAAAGTATCAAATAAATGACTGGCAATTAGGAATTGCGATTCAATTTTTAAAAAATCACACATGGAAAAAACATAATATGTTTTGGTTGTTTAATTTCTTATAATTACTTATTACTTTTTTTCGAAATGTAAAGATTCCTAAAATTTATTATTTTATATCCATTGGTAACCCTGCGAAAATATACCTAACGTAACAAGTATATAATGTAGGAAGGTACATAAGTACTATGTAGGTAGGTAAGAACTTGATCCATCATTCAATTTGAATTTCAAGTATTCAAACGTACTATTTGGAGTGGAAATTATTGCAAAACGATTTCAATAATTTTTGGAACTGATGACGTATATTTCATGAAAAATTTCAATAATTTCTCTTTTTTTGTACTTTTTCTTTGCTAAATCGTTGAATGATTAACTCAATATTAAAGTCTAACGCTTGAAGATTATGAAGTCCAAATTTACCAGGATTAAAATTTTAAAGACCAAAATTTCAAAATTTTATGTCACAGGGGGACTTGGCCCGCCCGTTCCCCGCCGTCATGGTGACGTGTGCGGCGGGAGGATCGAGGTGCCGTAACCGGCAGCGCGGTCGCGTCGTTGGGACAACAAGGCAACCGGAGAATCAGTGCCTGGCTGGCTTCCGAGAGAAACGGATCGTTTCTCTCGGAGCTACGCGTGGGTGCTATTCGAATGCGTTTTCACCGTGTAAGTTAAATGTTGTTTATATATTTCAGTTCCAAAGTTGTTTAAAAGTAATAAAAGTTGTTTATAATTTGAAGTTTCAATGTTGTTTATCAGTGTTATGTTCGTATACGCGGATGAGGTTCGAAACCATCCGAGGTATTCTTAGGAGGGACTCGAATCGAGTCCCCGAGGGAATTTAGGACTACAGGCCAGTAGGACTACTTTTCTCATTGGCGCCCGTACGTGCGTAGGCTTTCGTGGATTGATCACCCACAAAGGAAGCCGAAACCCCCCCCCCCCAAAGGGAGCTCCAGTCATATGTGCTGGAGACCCGGGGATGATGTCCCGCCGTCATCCCTCTAGCAAGTAAGTGTTGACTATTTCGTTAAGTTCGCGTAATAATTAAGCTTTGTTAACGTAAATGTGTAAGTGTTATTTATTGTCTAGTTTTGTAATTTTTAAGAAGTGCGAAATCGCGAAATATTAGTGATCTTTCTAAGTGCGTGAAAAAGACCGCGAAAAAATAACAGCTACGTGACTAGAAGCGCATGTCGATTCGGCAACGCTGCTTCGGCCACGCTCAACTCTGACCCCACTCTCTCATTCCAACGCGCTGTCAGTCGCAACGACAGACAGCAGCGGAGGTGAGAGGAGCGAGGAGGGGCTGCTGCGGCTGCCACCGCTGGCGCGGCTGCGACTCGCAGCCGACGGTTACAGAGCAACGAACACGTTCCTCATTCCAGTTATTTCCGAGCTACCGATCGCATGTCGTATCTGACGCTGTCTGTTTTCTCGCATCAAGATTTTTTTCCTGTGCTGTCAAGAATTCGATATTTTCGTAAGAATTTCTAATAGAAATTACTCAACGGTGTACAAATAAACGATACGTTATATTTATACATTGTTTAAGCGATTACGCTCAGACACTTGGCGATAAACTTCGCACATTTATTTGTCAAGTAACTCAATTAATTCCATAGAAGAATTAATACGACTTCTCAAGTGAATATTACAATTCACTATTACCGAACAGTAAGAATTTAATACTAAATAGATCGCATCGATATAATTAGATATTAATTTCAGTTCAAAAATAAGTTGATTCGAATACGAATCAAAGTAATTTAAGCGAGTACATCTTGGAGATCTACTGTTTAGATTACGTGCGAATTGCATCTTGGAAAAATCGTTTCGATTTTATACAGATAGCAAGTTGTACACGTTTTCAATTTTAACATTGGAATAATTCGAACACGAATTATTCTGACGTATTGAATAAGAATAAATTAATTCAATATAGAATTAATCCGACTACCACAAGTGAAATATAATTCCAAGAAAATCAGTGTGATTTTTATCGATATTATTTTTAGACACGTCCTGTCTCAGTTAGGAAAAATTTCGATCAATTCGATAATCGAATTAGTTTGAATTTTTTCCCAAATAAATCTATAAGATTTATTATTAACAGTAAGTGTAAAAGTTGATTAGGAATAAATCGCAACGATTTATACACGTATCAACAGGGGCACGTATTTTCATAGTTATACTTATTTCTAAGTAGAAATAAGATAATTTTGACTTCAAGTAAATCAGTAGAGATTTACACAGTGCAAACGCTGTGCCCGAATAAATCGTACGATTTACACAGGTACAGGTTTGAACACGTCAGGAATAGGAATTGTAATTAATTCTGAATAGAATTAATACGATTTTCTATATTTAAAAGTACTTCTGTAAGATATACTATTTGCATAAAACGTGAATATATTTGTAAAAATAAATTGCTACAATTTGTGTAATTTTATTTTCTACTCACGTCTTCAATAAATAAATCTGGATAGGCTTATTTATTTCGTCTCAAACAGAGTCTGATTTAGGCAAATCTTACAGGTTTATACACAAATCAGTACTCTGAAACATTAAAGCGATAACGTGACGTATTTTGAACGGTAGAAATTGCACCAGCTAATGTCTGGTCCAAACCAACCTGACGAAGTACCACGTAGAACATCGCTACGTATTGCTGACCGAAAAGCGGGTAAAACTACGATTTTTACACCGCCAGTGGTAATCAAAAAACAGCGCAAGAAAAGGATGGCGTCGAAAAACGACCAAAACCTGGAAAATCAGATTGGTTCGGAGCCTCTAATAGAGTTCCCGGATCAATCTGACAACCTTGCGCGAGATGGTACGTACCAAGCTCCACCAGTACCGCCATTCTCCAGGATGGGTACGCCGATGAGACCTGTCCAGATTCAGGATGGTTCAGACGCCGACTCTGAATCCTACACGGAGGATGAGGCGGACAACACTCTAGTACCTAATAGGTCCGACAGTCAGTCCGCTACAATTCAACGAAATCTGTCAGATTTCTTTAACAGAATTGAGCCGTACGAAGGAGAAGGAAGCATCGACACGATGCAACCACGTCACCATAGTCTCAATGCATCGAATACGATGCAAAGAAACGTATTCAGCGTTACCGCTGAGGTACATGCCAACGACGCATTAGGCGAGGCGCGTACTACGCGCCTAATGAAGTCGTTATACACAGACCAAATTGTTATTCCACCCAGGATGACCTATTCATTGAACAGGCACCTGGTAGGTGGCGCAGACAATTATTCTCAAAATCCGGAGCGGATTACAGCACCACCTAGGACTGTGTACCAGATGGGTACGCAATCAGGTGTGCAAAATCCAGAGCGACTTGGAGCACCACTCCGGATTGCGAATACGCAACCGGAGGTGCACGACTCGTTAGCGATAGGTATACCAACTAGCGAAATACGGGGTACGATCGACACAACCGTAAATCCACCTAGGTGGATACCTACAGCGCCGGCAGGAACTGTAATAGGTACCAGCCAACAGATAGGTACTCCCTGGCCGGAACCCACATACCGATCAACGGGTATGGGAATGCCAAGAGTACCCTTCAGGCCAAATCCGCTGGCAAGTACGCCGCAGCGGCCGATGGTAAGGCAACCGATGAATCGACTCGATGACATCATAAGTAGCACCGCATCGTTAACGATGCACCGCACAGTACCTAACGCGGTAACAACGGCCGCTATAACCTACTCGACTACGAGTAGGCCAGCGGCACAGGCGTCGACCGCAACGGTAACGACCGCCTACATACCGATTATGACAAGTACAGCTGCGTATACGCAGCGACCGCAGAGTACTGTATTAGGAGACGGACTCCAGGTCCCGTTGCGGACGCAAACGTTCGCAACGAGTCATGGGGCACCCCTATCCGAAATACATGGGGCAACTGCTGACTCTCACAATCTTTCGCCGAGTGAGCGCATGTTGCACGAACTAACGCAGTCCGTGCAATCACTGCGAGGGTGGATAGAGAAGGAGAACAGCAGTATGCACGCCAAGTACGCCAACGTAGATCAGGTTCTACAAATGCAGAATCGGACTCTACGTGAGACTACGAATGCAGTCCAGGGCCTGATGAGCGGATCTCAAAGATCGGTGCCACAGCCCCTGAACCAGCATCAACTTAATGACCTAGCTGAAGCTCTTCGAATCGAACAGCTCGAAAACGCGTCGTTACGACAGCAGTTAAGCACGAGTCACCAGCATGCGATGGCGCATGCTAGCGACAGCGAGGGCTACGGCTCAAACGCTGACTGCGATAGACGCGGCCAGCGCGGATTCCGACGCAGCAGAAACTCCCGCCCCAGCGATGCTGAATCCAGCCGCGAAAGGGATGGGGGAGAGCGGCAGCGAACCGGAATGCGCAAAGGACTCCCAGGTACGGTGGAGACCTTAAGAGCTAATGGCATCGTTTTCTCCGAAATTGACAGGCATCACCCAATGGAGTTCTTAAAGAGCTTTGAAGCATATATGTCGCAGACCAACATCATTGGTGCGCAGATGTGCGTGGTGTTCTGTGGAGTAATCGACATTAACAAGAACTGGGCAAGAACTCACCGCACGATCTTGAAATGGTCAGTATTGTGTGCAGCATTTCTGAAAGAATTCTGGGCGCGCAGGGACCAAGCAGCTGCTAGAGCTCATTTCCCTGAGGAGCTAACTCAACACTCGACATCGAGGGAGTTAATCCAATACGTCCGCAGGTGGCTGCACACCATCGCAACGATGGACGCAGTAACCGAACTGGACGCCATAGATATGATAATGCAGAAGCTGCCTATGGATCTCCGGGTACGTATACCCAGAGAGGATAGGGAGGATCTGGCTCGGTTCGAGGAAGCCCTCATCATACTAGAGGATGAGCGAGATTCGCTACCTCAATATAAACAACCAGTAGTCGTGGCGAGGACGCAACAAGTCACGCAAACGCCCAACTTACAACGAAATCTTGACCTGTCGTAGCGACAAGAACATTAGATACATATTGTTGAATCGACCCATCATCTTAAAGATGGCGAATGGGGCACTGGCCAGAACGATGACGCATCTGGTCCAGATTACCTTCCGATTTAACGGTGTGCTAATGGAAATGCCGTTCTTCGTCATGGATGCACCTGGTAAAATTCTTATCAATGGTAGTCTATCGATGAAGGAATGGGGCATAAAAGCAAACCTACCTGACTAGCTGATAACAACTGTTCGATAGCGAATCAGTTGAAAAAATCAGCAAACAAAAAAGATGATTTATCGCTACTCGATGAAATCATCAAAGACGCAGCCGATGACATTTCATCTAGTCGATACGACGAGATAAAATCATCAGCTGAGAATTCCCTTTCTAAAAGAAAGAAAAATTCAAAAAATCACACCAACGCTGCGCCTAAACAAATTAATGGCGATGCGCCGATTAATTTAAGACTCAGTGCGAGAAAAAATAAATTATCGTTAGCGATGACCAGGACTCCAACGGCCCTGACAGCCAGTAAAACCTCAAGCTGTGACTGGCGCAACTACGACAGGCATTACATCGATTCGATGCAATGACCTCAAAATTAGAAACTTTCGATTCGTCTGTTCAAAAAATCGCACTCATCGCGGCCCTCTTCACACGAGTGAAGTTGTAGGTCTTCGGACGTGTCGCGGTGAGTGTCGATATCAAGTTTCAGTCGAATCGACTTGAAACAAAATTTCGATCGCGAAATTCAAATAAAATTTCGATTCAGAAATTTCCATGTATATTTTGTAAATATTGTGACATGCGAAGCAGATGTTCGCATAAGTGTAAAATTTTGTAATTTTTGATTGTATATTTTCATAAATTTGCTGTGTCTTTTCGATTGTGATACTTTGATCTTTTTTCTATTTTTTATATTTTTATATTACCGAAAATATGTTACTTTTTAAATTTAAGCACTGTTTTTTACGTTTCTATTCGTTTCCAAAGACTGTATTTTTTTTTTATTTTAAGAAGATTTCCTATTTTTGTAACAATCATTAATTTTAAGTGTTCGTTTCTTATACTTTTTTACTTTTTTACCCTTTTTATTTGTAATTTCTATTACGAATCGTAATAAAAATAAAAACAGTATTTTTTTCGTTGCATTTAAATCCTTGACTATTTTTGAAAAATTTCTTGTATTATGACTTTTTTGAGGCACCGAGTTTGTTTTTTAATTCAAAATTTCCGATCCAGTCAGAAGCAGTCCAAGAAGGAAGGATGTCAAATTGTTAATTTTTTGGTTTTGATCATAAAAAGTCCTCAGTAGAAAATTGGTATTTATTTTTCGTGAATATTAAGCAGGTAAGATAGCACCCACGAAAATCGAATCGATTTTTTTCTGAAAAAAGATGAAAAAAGAACTGAAAGATTCTCCTCGCAACCTTCGAATCGAATGATTGCAACACGCGTATATCTGCTTCCTATTAGGTTTCAGGTACAGCCAGAGCTTGTATCGGAAATCGAACCGATGAGTACTATGGCACCGCCGGAGGCCGGATGCACCGATACGATGCATTCGCTCCGGAAACAAACGCCTAGTCTGAAAAGGACGCCGCCAAGGACGGATACATCGTAACGATGTACCCGCACCAGCGAGCGATCCAGCTCACCGTCCTGCGATGCGTACCGCACTGCTAGGGGACCGGCAACTCGACCACCCGCCTACCGACGGTCAACCCAGGGGGCAGTGGGACGGGCCGGGTCCGGCGCCTTTCTGTTGGCTAGTGTCGCCCAACGGACGGCGGCTGCTTGTCAGCTGTCCGACCCAAGGGGGCATATGTCACAGGGGGACTTGGCCCGCCCGTTCCCCGCCGTCATGGTGACGTGTGCGGCGGGAGGATCGAGGTGCCGTAACCGGCAGCGCGGTCGCGTCGTTGGGACAACAAGGCAACCGGAGAATCAGTGCCTGGCTGGCTTCCGAGAGAAACGGATCGTTTCTCTCGGAGCTACGCGTGGGTGCTATTCGAATGCGTTTTCACCGTGTAAGTTAAATGTTGTTTATATATTTCAGTTCCAAAGTTGTTTAAAAGTAATAAAAGTTGTTTATAATTTGAAGTTTCAATGTTGTTTATCAGTGTTATGTTCGTATACGCGGATGAGGTTCGAAACCATCCGAGGTATTCTTAGGAGGGACTCGAATCGAGTCCCCGAGGGAATTTAGGACTACAGGCCAGTAGGACTACTTTTCTCATTTAAATGTTTGGGGTCTATTTTGGGACACTTGGAGGCGAGATTTGTCCTTAAAACTAGTTTATTCGGTCTTTTCAGTCGAGAGCAATTTTTTGCTACCGATTTCATGCATTTAGCAAAAGTAGGTCGTAATTCCTACCCAGTTTGTGAAATAGGCAATAAATTTAGACTAAATTACATCGATTCGGCATCGTTAATTGAAGTAGATATGAAATGAATTACGACAGTCGATGGAATTATCACAGGCTTGCTTTAAATAAGAAGAAAAATCAAAATATGTACCTATCATGTTACCTGATCGCTGAAGTAAGCAAAAATTCTGATTGAAAAAGTTAAAAGTAATGCAAACGATTAATTATGAAATAGCGGCGATTCATCGAAATGTCATGATTATTAAATAAAATATCTACCAACTATAGGTATGTATGATTTCAAATACGAAACGCATTGGTAAATCCCACTAATTTTTTTAAAAATCAATTAAAATCTTTTTAAATGACTAGGTAACCTTACGTAATTTTTGACCCAATATTACGTTGCCAAATGAACAACTTAAATTTTACATAATAGCATTATCAGTGAAAATACAATTGGCAGCACTATCGTGACTTCGTGAATGTTTTGATTTTGGTCACAAAATCGCACTCTTTTAGGGGAAGTCCAGTAGGTAGCATTACCGTACCGAAAAGTGACAAAAATTACGTTTTATTTCTACAAAATTAAAGTCATATCTTCGTTATTTTTTGAGCTGAGTAGCTCATTTTTTTGGAAGATCCTCCACTTGAAGTAAATAAAGTACCTAGGTACCTAAACAATATTTGTTAAAATTCAGGATGGTTATGTTCGTTTTTTTTTTCATTTAATTTGACGCATGCTTAGTTATCTGTACATAATTATGTATATTTTTTATATCTCCAATATCAAATCAGTACGAAATTTTGTAATTGAAAAAAATACGCGATGAATAAATAATTACATGCTACAAACACCACAACTACACAGATAAAACCTAATGAGGATGACGTGTTCAAAAACATCTGACTCATTCAAGTATAAACAATCGAAAAAAGATACTTGAAACTCAAAATGTAACTCAGGCTAGTAGATAGGTATGTATAAATACAAATATTTCCCAATCTTTGAATATCTTTTTTCTACCGGCTTTCGACTTCGAGGAGCTAAAACCACTGGAAATGAAAAAATCAGTATTAGTTTTGCTTTTGTTATTTTGCAAGAGTTTTGCAGAATTGGACAAAGAATGGTGGAGGCATACAATAATTTACGAAATAGTCCCATTTTCGTTCAAGGATAGCGACGGAGATGGCATAGGCGACATCAAAGGTAAATATAGGTACTTTAGAATAGTCACAAGAATGAAGAAAAATAAGTAGGTATTCTTCTTATGCAGGCATTACTTCAAAATTGGATTACATTTGTGATTTGGGGATAGAAACAATTCATTTCACACCAGTGTTCGATTCACCAATGAGAGATATGGGATACGATATAAAAGACTATTACAAGATTGATTCGAGATATGGTACAATGGAGGATTTTGAAGAATTAATAAGTGAAATGAAGAAGAGAGGTAAATTTTTAAATTTAACTAGGTAAACTGTAACTATTTAGCTGCAGTAGGTCTCCATTTACAGAACGGTACGATATCCACAACGAGGTCAAATCGGAAAAAAAATCTAAAAATTGTACCTTGCATTAAGATTTTGAGGTCAATGAGGGACCATAACAAAAAAACGTTCCATCAATGTTTTCGGTCTAAATAAATTTTTTGAGGCTCCTTTTTCAGAAATTATTTCCGAATGATATACTTACCTAAATTAAACGCAAATGAATTCACATACAACTGCAGTGATTAATGGACGCCATTTAATATTTAAAAACACATCTTAAAATATTTTTCAATCAAAATCGATATTTTGAGGTAACCCAACGCTATAAATTAAAAAAAATCGCCAACAAAAAATCACAATATTGCATGGTGCCTACATATTGTCCATATAGATGCTTAAATTCTTCAAAATTTTGTCATAATATGACACAAAATTTTGCCGAATTGAAAGATAAATGAACTCTAAATGCTGGGGGAGGAAGAACTACTTAAATGTCAATTCCAGCTACTGCAAATTTCCAATTGCATACCAGAAGTGCGATCATCTCCCAAAGTATTTCAAAAGTCTCCCCTTTCCTACTTCAATCAATGCTGCTTCTTTCATAATAATGTCACACGTGGATTGTTTCTTGAAAAATCAATAAATACCTACTTCAGATTTCTTTTCCTCTTTTCAATAGAATCACGATCAAAGGCAGCACGTCTTTCCTTGCTCACCTTAAATCTCTTTAAAAGAATATGCACTGTTCACACACACAAAAAAATATATTTGCAATCAGTAGGTATTGCAAAATTCAATTGTGCTCTTCAGTGGAGCGAGGGCGATTTTTTTTTTTGAAAAATGTATGCTTCAATATTTAGAAAAGTCTACCTACCTCATGTAAAATTCAATATTTTGGTGAATTTGAATAACATAGGTATCTATGTTATTTTTACCAAACATCTAATATCGAATTAAAATTAAAAGCAGAGAATGATTGTGACTACAAAACAGATTGAATACAAATCTGGCATTAGAAAAGTAGAGGTAAAGATTTTAAAAATTATTATTTTTAAAATCAAAATACCTATTCATCTAATTTTTGAGATACCTTCCCAGTTGATTATTTTTGGTAATCAAATACTATCAAAATTTTGTACTTCTTTAATTCTCTCTCCCGAAATTCGCTAATTTTTTAACCCTTCTGTACTAAGTTACCTTGTCTCGGAGGCAAATCAAACTGTAAACATACCTATGAAAAAATTTCAAGGAATCTGGACCAAATTTAAAAAAAAAACAGAAGGATAAGTGTGAGAAGGTGGAAAAAATCATTAAATTTTCAAATCACCGAGTGAAATTAATCAAAATATACATACCTACATATAATAGTTTTTAGTTAAATGGCCCACTCTGTACATTTTAATACCGTTAGGCGTTAGCCCACTAAAAGTTGGAAAACCCCAACATTTCTTGTTCTTTTGATGTTATTAGGTATCATTTTTGTTAGGTACCTATTATGACATTTTAAAAATCAAAAATTGCTGTCATTTCATTGTACAAATTTAGAGCACCTTCTTAAATAAAAATGACCTCAATAGGTATTTACCAAGCTGATCAAATTTTGTTTCTTTTCCTTTTGTTTTTAATTCACATATCAACCATTAGATATGAAGTTGTTATTGGATTTGGTAATTAATCACAGCAGCCATGAACACGAATGGTTTTTGAAATCTATTGACAGAATTGACCCATATACCGATTTTTACATGTGGAGAGATCCAAAAAAAATTATTGATGGGAAACGGATACCTCCAAACAATTGGGTAAGCGATAGATGCTATTGAACGTCTATTTAAAATTGGAAATTATTTTAATGCTGGTTCTGAAATCACATAAAACACCATAGATAAGTTTCTTCCCACTTCATGTTTATGGATCTGCATGGACATGGAATGAGAAACGTCAGCAGTTTTATATGCATCAGTTTTTACCAGAACAGCCGGACTTGGAATTGGGCAATGAAAACTTGAAAAATGAAATAAAAGTAGGTACATAATTAGTATAGGTACCTATATTAAAAATTTACTGAAGAAGATATGTGCCTACAAATAACTAATCAACGCTTTTTCTATATTTCAGAAAATTATTTCATTTTGGCTTGATAAAGGAGTGGCCGGATTTCGTCTAGACGCAGTCCCAAATTATTTTGAAGATAAAGAATTTAGAGATGACAGCGCTAAAAGACTAGAAAACCAACCAGAAACATTTGAGTTCATTCATGAACTTAGATTATTTTTGGATGAATATAATGTCAAACATGGAGGATTTGAAAGGTAAAAATTATTACAACTTGTCGTGAAACTCGAAACATGATACTTTAAAAATGCATTCAACTATTTCCATCTATCTAGGATCTTTCTGGCCGAAGCACATTGTAACCCTGAGATTTTGGGTCAATATTACGGAAATGAAACTTATCCATTGGCACATTTTGCATATAATTTTGTTTTGGAATACATTGATAGGCCTTTAAGAAGCGTCCTATTACATTCGACCATTAAATATTTTATGAGATATATACCCAAGGGAGCAGTATCTGCCTGGATGGTATGTATTACCTTTGCAATTATTCTAGAAAATAAATTTCGACGTGATGTTGAAGCATAAATTACTCACACATCAAGTTTTCCATTGAATGATGCACTGTATTTTGATCAGTGATAAGTGTACTAAAACAAATGTACTTAGGTACAGAAATCATTAAAATAAATATAGCTAGCATCTTTTTGAAGAATCACCTAGTAGTAAGTACTAATGTTCAAATATTTTGTTTATCATCTCAATTTTGGCACATGCAAACCTATTTATGTTTGAGGCATTTAAGGTGGCAGTTAAATCTTAGATATCCATTACGATTAACAAAGAATCATTGAATACCTACATACGTTAATTTTCTTAACAACCATCGAATAGATACCTATATCTACCTATTTTTATTTTTTTCAGACCCAAGATCACGATAATGACAGAGTCGGATCCCGAATTGTAACTGAATATGCAGATCTTTTCACAATGATATCTATGATGCTACCAGGAACAGCATGTTTATATTATGGACAAGAAATCGGTATGATGAACGGATTCATTACACCTGATCAAATAAAAGACTACTCCGGAGATGGAACTCGAGATCCGTCAAGACTCTCGATGCAGTGGGATGACAGCACAAATGCTGGTAAAAATAAAATCATGAAACTATGCAATACCAAATTCCTATACTTCATCATTTTTACACAATACAATATGTACTCAGCACATTCTAAATACTTTACTTCTACAATTCACGTTTGAAGAAAATCTGTCGTTGGGTTTTTCTCAAAAATTAATTTATTTCAGGATTTTCCACTAACGGTTCAACATTTCTCCCAATAAACTCAGATTACTTCGTTAGAAATGTCCACTCGCAGAAAACCGATAAATATAGTCAATACTACATGTTCAAAGATCTATCAGCTCTCAGTAAAACAGAAGCTTTGAAGTTGGGAGAATTCCGGCACGAGGCTTTTTCTCCTGAAGTTTACCTTTTAGCCAGGTTTTTATACGACCATTCAACTACTTACCTAATACGTACTCTGTTTTTTTGGTTAAACTTCATTCTAATTCTTTCCATTTATCATGTTTAAAGATCATATGAAGGGCAAGAATATGTTTTATTGGTAAATTGTAATGTATCTTTTTCGCGAGTCAATTTAACTAAAATAATGGAAAATCTACCAAGTGAAGTTTCAATAACGGCTGCTAGCATGAATGCCGGATACCAAACAGGGTAGGTATAATAAAAACATTTAAGCAGAATAATTTGAAAAATAATTTTCTTTGGTGTATATGAGGAATCATCATTTTGAATTTCAGATTTACGTTGGATAATGAATTACTTAGTGAATTTTATATGCGACCTCTGTCAGGCGTTATATTGAAAATCTTTCATCCAAGACTCAATAATCACTCAATCAGAACAGTGAACACATGATCAATAAATAACAAAATGTAACAGACTGAGAAGCAAAACATAGTAATTCAAGGATGATTAAACTGAAGCGGACTAACATTAACATCACAATTATTCAAAGATAATTTCTATAATTAGTAAAAACATTCTTCAAAACAGTTACAAGTGTGCACATTTTCATCCCCACTCCTTTAATTTTAATCAATGAAAATTCACTGAAGAAATAACCAGAACTAGAATTACGTTACTAAAGAATCAGTGAAATTTCACTTCCAATTAATGAAAAACTACTGATTCAATTAGTGAATTTCTTTTTTTTGAATCAGTAATTTTTTTCAATAACTACTGAAATGAATCAGTAAAAATTTACATAGGTACTGATTGAATCAGTAATTGTGGAAAAAAATTACCGATTCAAAATTGAAAATTCACTAATTGAATCAGTACCTATGTTTCTCATTGATTTTTGCAATCACTCAATTCTGGCTATTTCATCAGTATATCGCACCCTCAGTGCAATAACAACATATCTCAAAAAAAATGAAAACAACACATCTCAAAAAAATTAAAATTTCTTGGTTCTTTAAACGATGAAAACAAATTCACATTCAATTTTTTTTGTAGAGATCCTTTGTAATTTTACACGTACTTTCCAATGGTGGCAACAGATTTTTGCCATAAATGTTATTTTTGATAGTTTTTTGAGATGTGTTGTTTTTGAATTCATGATTTTTCATTTTGAGATGTGGTGTTATTGCACTGGAGGTGCGATATTTTCACTGATTCAAATTAAGGGAGCTTATGTTATTTAATATGCCTATGTATAATTTTTCAACTTCACTTTCATCTCATGCATTACCTTTTGAAAAGTAAGATGTAAATAGTTGAAAACATCGTGTAGCTGGCATAGACTTTTCTATCCTATAAGGAACAGAATACCTATCTACAATGTTTGATATCTATCAGTAGGTAAGTACTTCTCATATCTATGTAGCAGGAAGGTAGATACTTGGCCCATCGTTCATCATTCAATTTGAAAATTTCAAGTATTCAATCAAAGATTAGGAATGGAATGTCAAAATTGTTTATATGTAATACCTGCGCAACACAGTTCAAGTTGAAGTAATGATGTCGACATAACCTAAATGAGCTACCTATTTTCCTTAATTAAGAATACAAATTCGTAAAATGATTTCACTAATTTTTTTATTTATAGTCTGTTTCATTAAAAATGTTAACTAGGTATTTCCTTTTTTTAAATGTGTATTCACTGTTCAGTTGCCAAGTCGATAAGTTGAAAGTAGACTTTTGATACCTAATAAAATCGGCGGAAACCGGAAAATTCCCCCTCGGAGTGAATTCTTCTTGGAGGGAAATTCCCCATAGAGGTAAATTACCCGCTGGAGAAAATTCCAAGTGGAGGAAAATTCTCCGTAGAGGTTAATTTCCCATTGGTTAAAAGAAGCAGGTAAATTTTTCGTGATAGAAAATTTTATTACCATTGAAATAAGTCAGGTGTTTCAAAGTTGAATTTTTTTTCAAATCCCTTGTAATTCTGATTACCTACCTATTAATAATGTATTTCGTGAAAGTGTGCCGAATTATTTTTTGCATTCACTTCCAAAAAATATACTCCAAAAACAGTGTTTTTGGCCAATACATACTTAGGTACTTGTAAAAGTCATGTAAGTGCACAATTTTTTTTTGGAAAGTTAAGAATTTTTTTCTTTTCTAATTGTATTATAAATCAATAAATCATCAACAAAAAAGCTATAAGAAATTCGTTTTTTTTTTTTAATTCAAAAAATTGATGCTTTGATTTTTTACCGGTGAAAGGGTTAAAACTAATCAGAATTTTTAAAAATTTTACCAGATCTTTCTGAAACGATTTTACAAAAAAATTTGGCACAGCTCCATAAAAATTCAAAAAAATTAAAAAACGTAGCACACTATCATGTACCTATTTTACCTGCGCATCGCTAGGTAAAATAAGAAAAATGTTCTTTCGCGGGGAATGTTCACCAAAGGAAATTTATGTTGACGGAGAATTTTCCTCGGCGAAGAATTTAGGAGAATTTCGCGCAGGGATTTTTCATGGAGCCGACAAAGTCGACGAATGGTCGACAAACACATTTGTCAGTAGCTTAAAATGTTAAAAAAAAATGTTAAGAACAGGACATAAGAACAGAGGCCATTGTCTGAAAAATCATTATTCATTTGTGCAGGGTCAATTGATAGAAGTGCTGATGCCAACTGAATTTAGATTGGTAAAATTTTTATGAAATTTTAGTTGGTAGCACTGCAACAAAAAATTTCTAAAAATAATTATAATTCATTGAAATGACTATGTAATTTTTGTATTATTTATCAAGCTGTTGAATCAACAACTTGAGTATTTTTTAAAATTACGTCTGTGGAAATGCAGTTGGCAGCATTATCGCGAATGATTTGAATTTGGTTATGAAATCGCACACTTTTAGGGAAGGTCGAGAAAGTGACAACACACAAAAATTACAAAAACCTTTTTTTTTTCAACATTTAGGTATGTCTTTTAGCCCCATCCCTCATAGTGCTGGGTGGCTCAACATTTTTTGGGAGATCCTCCACTCGTAGTAAATTACCTCAGATATGTATGTACTTATCTACGTATATTTTTTATTTACTACGTCCAATATCAAGTTGGGGTGAAATTTTGTAATTGAAAAAGCGACGTGATGAATGAGTAATTACTCACCACCAAAAATACAACTACTCAGATAAAAACTACTATTCTGAGGAATATGACGTTGGTTTTCAAAAACAATTGACTCATTTAAGCGTTAACAAAATAGACACTTGAAGTTGATTCCAAGATTACAACACGTAACTTACGTATCGAATCGAAAAAAAACACTTGAAAACTCAAAATGCTACCTAGGAAAGGATGTATATAAATACCTACATATACATACCTATCTCTCAATCTTGGAATATTTTTTCTACTGGCGTTCGAGGAGCTAAAACGTTTAGAAATGAGAGAACCAATATTAATTTTGTTTTTGTTATTTTGCAAAAGTTTTGCTGAATTGGACAAGGAATGGTGGAAGCACGCAATAATTTACGAAATAGTTCCATTTTCGTTCAAGGATAGCGACGGGGATGGCATTGGCGACATCAAAGGTAAATATAGGTACTTTAAAATAGTCAGAATAAGAATGAAGAAAAATAAGTAAATGTTCCTTTCATGCAGGTATTACTTCAAAATTGGATTACATTTGTGGTTTGGGGATAGACACAATTCATTTCACTCCAGTGTTCGATTCACCAATGAGAGATATGGGATACGATATAACAGACTATTACAAAATTAATTCGATATACGGTACAATGGAGGATTTCGAAGAATTAATAAGTGAAATGAAAAAGAGAGGTAAATTTTATTAATTATGTACTGTTATTATTTTGCTTCGGTTGGCCTCTGTTTTATAGGAAGGTAATGACCACGACAAAGTCAAATTTTTAAAAAAAATCAAAATTTTTTAACTTCGTTAAGATTTTGAGGTTAATACTCTCTCATTTCTGAATCAGTGAAATTTATTAAAAACCACTGAAAAACAGTCAGAATTTCAGCACAGTAAAAAATCAGTGGACATTTTTTCACTGAAAGCAAGCCAGTGAAAGAAAATCGCTGGAAATCAGTGAAAATTCACTAAAACTCAGTAATATTTATGAAATTCACTAAAAAAAAATCTGTGAAATTCTTTGATAATCAGTAAGAAAAAATCGCTGAAAATCAGTGAATTTCATTGATTTTTCCTGTGCTGCAATTCTGACAGTTTATCAGTGATTTTTCACTGATTCGGAATGAAAGAGTAAGAGACAATATCAAAAAAGCGTTTCACCGAAGTTTTTGGTCTGAATGAATTTCCAGACCTTACAATCAGAAATTATTTTCAAATGAACTTCAAAATTACCTCAAATTACCTCGATGTAAATTCGGACTTATGGCAGTGTAGAACGTAGTCGTCAGCTGGTGGCACAATACGAACTGCGCTTTCCCCTGTACTTCAATCAATCCTGCTTCTTTCATCATCAAGTCACGAGTGGATTGTTTTTTGAAAAGTTATTAACTCTCCAAGATTTCTTTTCCCTTTTTCAAATGGATCACGATCAGAGGAGCACGGTTTTTCTTCCTCACATCAAACATCTAAAAGAGTAGGATGAGCTGTATACAAAAAAAGACCGTTGCATCAGAATTAAAAACAAGGAAACATGATTGTGGTTAGGGCGGTTGTAAAAAATGGCGGCGCTCTGTTTACATGCTGTTATCGTTTTGGAGGTACAATTTCTTTTAATTTGATTGGTCGATTTATGAGCCAGTTCTGATCACCACCAATCAGAATTGGAGAAAATACCTCCAAAACGATAACAATAACCTGAATTGCTCAATCGCCATTTTTTACAACCGCCCTTACAAAACAGATTTATTAATAATTTCGGCGTTAGAAAAGAGGGGCTAAAATTTGAAAAAAGATAAATTTCAATTGTAAAATTAAAAAAACTTAATCGGCTTTTAAGAGAAGGTGGTTAATTATGTTCGATGATCGAATAGGTAGGTAGCTAGGAACTAGTAAGAATTTCGTACTTTTTGAATTCTCCTCTCCCGAAATTCGTTCATTTTCAGCCCTTTTGCACAGAGTTATTTTGCCTGGAAACTGGGATGCAAATCAAAATGTGAACATAAAAAAAATTCAAGCTGTCCTTTTAACGTTATTTGGAATTTTTATTTTTTTTGCTCAATATTATGACGTAAGTACATATTAAAAATCAAAAATAATTGACCTTTAATTGCACAAAAACTGCCTTCAAAATCTCACTGCAAGTTAAAAACATTATGGGATCTTCTGGTACACATCAACAATCTCCAAATGAAAATCTATCTATCTTCTCATTCTACCTAATCTGCTCATCTAATTACTTACTTACTTACTTACTTACTTACTTACCTAGGTAGGTAGCTACTTAAATTGTTTCTTTTTTTTCCTTTTGATTTAAATTCGCATATCAACTTTTAGACATGAAGTTGTTATTGGATTTGGTAATTAATCACAGCGGCAGTGAACACGAATGGTTCTTAAAATCTATCGACAGAATTGACCCTTATACTGATTTTTACATGTGGAGAGATCCAAAAGATATAATTGATGGGAAACGGATACCTCCAAACAATTGGGTAAGTGACAGATACTATTGAACGCCTATTTAAAATTAGACATAATTTTAATGTTTGTTCTGAAATCACATAAAATCACCATAGGGAAGTTTCTTTCCACTTCATGTTTATGGACCTGCATGGACATGGAATGAGAAACGTCAGCAGTTTTATATGCATCAGTTTTTACCAGAACAGCCGGACTTGGAGTTGGGCAATGAAAACTTGAAAAATGAAATAAAAGTACGTACTTACCTAACTAGTTTATTTATATTGAAAATTTCCTCAAGAATTTGTGTCTAATAAGCATCGCTTTTTCTATATTTTAGAAAATCATTACATTTTGGCTTGATAAGGGAGTAGCCGGATTTAGGCTAGACGCAGTACCAAATTATTTTGAAGATAAGGAATTCAGAGATGATAGTTCTGAAAGACTAGAAAACCAACCAGAAACATTTGAGTTCATTCATGAACTTAGATTATTTTTGAATGAATATAATAACAAACATGGAGGTCTTGAAAGGTAAAAATTGCAACTTGGCATAAATCTCGACACATGATAGTTAAAAAGTTTATTCGACTAATTATTTTCAACTAGGATTTTTTTGGCCGAAGCACATTGCAGTCCTGCCATTTTAAGTCAATATTACGGCAATGAAACTTATCCATTGGTACATTTTGCATACAATTTCATTTTGGAATACATTCGTAGGCCATTAAGAAGTGACACATTGCATTGGTACATTGATTATTATACAAGATATATACCCAAAGGAGGAATATCTGTCTGGATGGTATGTATTACATCTGCAAATGCTAGAAAATGAATTTTCGACATGAAGCTGAACGCAACAAATATTCACATACCTACTACGTTTTTCAATAACGGATCCACTGCATTTTGATCAGTGATAAAAGTATTAAGAAAAATTCTCAAATTATAAAAATGAAAATAGCTAGTATCTTTTTAAAAAATACTACATAGTACATTCTAATGTCCAAAAAATTATTTTACATCTCGATTCTGAAATTGGCAAACCTATTTATATTTCAGTACTCCAAGGTAACACCGTTTAATCCTATGATAGGTATCCATTACGAATAAGATTGAATTATCAGATTAGTAAATTTTATTAATAGCCAAGTATTTTTGTGATCTTCAGACACAAGATCACGATAATGACAGAGTCGGATCCCGAATAGCACCCGAATATTCAGATCTTTTTACAATGATATCTATGATGCTACCTGGATCAGTATGTGTATATTATGGACAAGAAATCGGTATGGTGAACGGATTCATTACACCTGATCAAATAAAAGACTACTCAGGAGATGGAACTCGAGATCCGGCAAGACTCTCGATGCAATGGGATGACAGCTCAAATGCTGGTAAAAATAAAATCACGAAATTATGCAACACCACGTATAGGTACCTATACCTCATCATTTTTACGCAATACACTATGCACTTGACCACACGACACACTCTAAACAATCACTTTCGAAGAGAATCTGTCGCTGGTTTTTTCTCAAAAATTAATTAATTTCAGGATTTTCCACCAACGTTTCAACTTTTCTACCAATAAACTCAGATTATTTCGTAAGAAACGTCAAGTCGCAGAAAACCGATAAATATAGTCAATACTACATGTTCAAAAATCTTTCTGATCTGAAAAAAACAGAACCCTTGAAGTTGGGAGAATTTCTACAAAAATATTTTTTACCAGAAAATATTTACTCTATAGCCAGGTTTTTATGCGACCAATTTACCTAAATTACCGAATTTTTTTTGTTAATTTCATTCTAATTCTTTATCTTTTTCGCATTTAAAGATCATATGAAGGGCAAGAATATGTTTTACTGGTGAATTGTGATGCGTCTCCTCTACGAGTCAATTTAACTAAAATAATGGAAAATCCACCAAATGAAGTTTCAATAGCGGTAGCTAGCCTAAATGCCGGATACCAAACAGGGTAGGTATAAAAACATTCAAGCAGAATAATTTGAAAAATAATTTTCTTTGGTGTATATGAGGGATCATCATTTTGAATTTCAGATTTATGTTGGATAATGATTTACTTAGTGAATTTTATATGCGACCTCTATCCGGCGTTATATTGAAAACCTTTCATCCAAAGCCCAAGAATAATTACTCGGAGCAGTGAACATGATCAATCAATTAAAAAATGCAGCAGACTAAGAAGCGAAAAATAATTCGAGGATGATGAAACTGAACCGGACAGACATTCACATCACAATTCAAAGATTATTTGTACAATTAGTAAACACTCTTTAGAACAATTGTTGTCAGTATTTTAAATTGTTCCATTTATTTATTCAACTGAAAATTCATGTTTGAATGACAGAGGCGGTTCGAACACAATTTTTTTTGGGGGGGGGATAAGGTTCAAAAATGCCGACCAAAAAATTCAAAATTGTCGACTAAAAATTTAAAAATATCAATCCTGGTCATGCCTGAAAATTTTTCTCTCTGTAATTTCATTGTAATACATAGTTGAAAAAACCTATGAATACCTAAGTATGTTTATTAGTTCAAGTTTCGAGCGAAGCGAGGAGGGAAAATTTCAACAAAAATTACGATGTACATAACATACCAAAGGAACCTAATGAACCAAAAATTCTGAAATTTATGTGGTGTATACGGGGAGTGGTGAACATCTTTTGAGAATTCTTTCAGATTTTTTTGCACTGCCTTCTAGCCAAAATCCCACTTTGAAAACTTAAAATCGCTTTAATTTCAAAACTAAAAGACATACATTTTTTCTTTTTCTTTTTGGCACAAATATAGTTCTACCTTGGTACAATATAATGATATTTTTTCAGATTTTTAGCGTTGGGAGAACAGACGAAAAAATGCGGTTTTCTATTTAAAAATGCTCATTTCGTCATTCAAGCAATCAAAAATTTTGAAAACATTTATATGGTACGTACAAATGGGGAAAGGTAACAAATTTTTGAGAATTTTTTATGATTTTTTTTGCAATGCATTCCAGCCAAAAACCCACCCTCAAACTTTTAAAATTGCTCCGATTCCAAAGCTATAGATAGGATTTTTTGACGAAAATTCAACATTTTGGGGGGTGGGGGTGAAGGGGAGCGAGGTGAGGGGTTGAAAATACGGTCTAAAATTATTTTTTGGGGTCCCTAATAATGTCTGATAGTCAGTTTCAAAAAGTAGCTCTTAGGCCGATTCACCTATCTTGACCGGGGGTACCCTTTGAACTTGGAAATATTTCAAAAAAATTGTAGAAAGTTGAAAACAATGAAAACTTCAAAAAAATTTTCGACGTAAAGAAATTTTGATAACTTGGCCTAAAAAAATTGAGAAAGTTCAACACTGGAAAATTTTTTTTAAATTAAATTATTTTGGATATGGAAGAAAGCAGCTCAGTTTGATTTGGAGCGGTTGCGGCAAGATTTTTGACAATTTTAACCAAAAAAACAATTAAGATTTGAATCTCTATCAATAATAGGAGATTCTTACCAGAAATGGAAAAAATTCCAGGGCATGAAGAACAGAACGGGAACGGGAACGAAGAACAAAAGAACGATAGGTTTTTTATAAAGAACGAAAGAACGAACAAACAAACGTTTAAAAAAAGAACTTGAGAACAAAGAACAAGTTTTTCAAATCATCTCAAAGAACGAAAGAACCGAGAACCGTTCTCACTAATTTTTTGATTGTTCTTCGTTCTTTCATTTACTGTCGAAGTTTGCTACAATTTCATTTGATTTTGAATGCTGAAGTGTTACGTGTTACTCTATTTTATAAGTTTTTGATTTTGAGGTGTGATTTTTGATACAGTTAATTAAAGTTGGTTTTTTCAGCAATTTAATTTTTCTTTCTTTTTTCAAAATACTTATTATAACCTACAACAAGAAAAATTGTGGAAAATATTTCAGAAATGTGATGAGGGGGGGGGGTCTTTTCTAAGTTTTGCATTTCAATTGAACGTTTTCTCAAAAAAAAAAAAAAATTGGAACCAAGAACGGGAACGGGAACGAAAGAACAAAAAATGGCAAAGAACAAAGAACGGGAACGGGAAGGAACGTATTTTGATTTTGGGAACAAAAGAACAAAGAACGGAGAACAAACATTTTACCGTGGGAACAAAAGAACGAGAACATGAGAACGAGCTTCCTTGTTCTTCATGCCTTGAAAATTGCCATAAAAATGGCCACTTTTACTAGGTAGGTAATAAAAAATGTAAATTTTTACCGAAAATATCAATTATTAGGTACACCTATACCCATTGAAAATTAAAAATTTCATTCGTAATTTATTTGCGTTTCGTAGAGTCTCTGTGAAACTTTGGAACGATATTTCTTTTGAATGTAAAATTAATCCACAAGATTTTCGAAAATCAATTTAAACAAATTTACTTATACGAAGTTCCACACTCACGTAACATTTGAAATGACTTCCCTGAAAGTTAAAATTCACATTTAAGATGCTCTTTCCGTTCAATTTACGCATGAAAATTGAAGGACTTGTTCTTAAAATTGTATCTACCCTGCAATTAACAGGAAGATATTAGGTATTCCGAATTCCAAGACGACTGCTGATTATCGACAACAACTTGATTGAACTTGAATACGTACATTCTCAGAAAAACAAACGTTTTCAGGAATTCATTGACGCATCTCTGCAGTAAGTAGATAAAACAGCAATCACATACCAACTTAGCACTTGAAAAATGATTCTTATGCGTACGAAATTAAATATGTAGGTAGGTACTTGAAAATTAGAATTATTAACTACGTATATGTATAAATAATGTTCGACCATTTGATCTCATTCTTTAAACTAGTTATCGAGGAGCTGAAACTAAAAAAAAAATAATGAAGAAATCAGTATTTCTTTTGTTTTTGTTATTTTGCAAAAGTTTTGCAGAATTAGACAGAGAATGGTGGAGACACACGATGATTTACGAAATACTTCCTTTTTCATACCAGGACAGTGACGGAGATGGCGTTGGAGACATCAAGGGTATAAAACGTATTTCAGACTCATCTTGAGACTTAACAATATCTAATGTAATGGAAGTTCTTTTTACGCAGGTATCACGTCAAGGGTGCCTCACCTTGATGATATTCAAATAGAAACAATTCATCTTACACCAATGTTTGAAACTTCATTGAGAGATATGGGATACGATATAACCGACTATTACAAGATTGATCCAAGATTTGGTACAATGGACGATTTCGACGGACTGATGCGTGAATTGAAAAAAAGAGGTAGGTAAATTTTGGAAAGTCGCCAATTTTTATTGAAAACAGCAATAAGTACCCATACCCAGTTTTCTATTACACGTCTCACTAACTGTTTTCTGTCTCTATATTTTCCAATTCACATCTCAACCATTAGATATCAAGTTGATACTTGATTTGGTAATCAATCACAGCGGCCATAAAAACGAATGGTTTCAAAAATCTATTGACAGAATTGACCCGTATACAGATTTTTACATGTGGAGAGACCCAAAAGAAGTAATTAATGGGACATCGAAACCTCCAAACAACTGGGTAAGTTGTAGATCAAATTATTATTAGGTCTAGCTACCCGTTTCGAACTTTCTCAATATTTTTTAAATGCTGCTAAATGTAGAGAAATATTTTCCAATATAATGATCTTGGCTCTGCATGGTCGTGGAACGAGAAACGTCAGCAGTATTATTTGCATCAGTTTCTACCAGAACAGCCGGATTTCGATTTGAGCAACGAAAATTTGAAAAAAGAATTAAAAGTAATCAGATTTTTCTCTCATGATGGAAATTTTGTGGAGAAGAGCATAGTTATATTGAACTATTCCTGTTGTGTATTTTAGAAAGTCATTACATTTTGGCTGGATAAAGGTGTTGCTGGATTTAGGCTAGACGCAGCTCCGCATTTTTTCGAAGATAAAGAATTCAGAGATGATAATTACGACCTAAGACAAAAAGACCAACCTGAAACGTTTGACTTCATTCATGAATTTAGGTTGTTTTTGGATGAATATAATATCAAGCATGGAGGTTTTGAAAGGTAAAAACTGAAATCTGTAAGTAGGTATTAAAAGGAAGATGGTTCAATAATTTATTTGATTACTTTCCAATTAGGATTTTTTTAGCGGAAGCACATAGTCATCCGGCGATCGTGGCTCAATATTACGGCAATAAAACCTATCCAATGACACATTTTCCATACAATTTCATTCTGGAATACATTAATGAGCCTTTGAATGCTTATTCCTTTTATTACCATATTTCTGTTTGGAACAGTTTCACACCTAAGGGAGAAATAACTGCCTGGATGGTATGTATTTAATATGTTCTTGACAATTATTCTCCTAAGGGGGTATAATTTGATGTGTATACGAGCGAAATATGGCTTGATGACTTATTTCATCCTTTCTTAATCATAAAATTAAATAAATTATAGCTACCTACATTTTGAAATTGATATATATTAGGGTGACAGCGAAAATGGACTTTTTCTTTTTTGAAAATGCGTACCCGCCAAAAATATTAGTTATGATGAAAAACAAATATTCCCAAAATTCCACCCCTCTGAGTTGAAATTAACCCGTGCCGCAAGACACTCAAAGTTGAGGAAGGGAGGCCCGAGCGCGAACGCAGTGGTCCTGCCACTACATGCCGCGGTGATAATTTCAGCGTTCGCGCTACGTTACGAAAACCCCCTCACCTCATTCTGGGTGGCAATGGAGGGGGTGGGTGTTAAAATTACTCAATAAGGAATTGCTTTAGGATGTCCGGAATATATCTATTTGGTTTTGAATTTTTTTATCAAGATTTTATGACCCTTAAAAAAACTTCTAAATGCAGTAATTCCTTAACACCATTTTCGATGCTTATAGCACAAAAATTTGCTATCATTTATATTTCTCCAAGTATTTGCACCTTCAGTATTGTAAATGGAGGGGTAATAGAGGGGATTATCAAGAAAATATTGCAAAAATTTTGGGTATTCAATTTTTTGAAGGCTTATTTAGAACAAAAAGCATCAAAAATAGTGGTAAAAAACTCACTACGTTTACAAGTTTTTCTAAGGGTCATAAAATCTTGAAAAAAAAATTCAAAACCGAATAGATATATTCCGGACATCCTAAAGCAATTCCTTATTGAGTAATTTTAACACCCATCCCCTCCATTGCCACCCAGAATGAGGTGAGGGGGTTTTCGTAACGTAGCGCGAACGCTGAAATTATCACCAAGGCATGTAGTGGCAGGACCACTGCGTTCGCGCTCGGGCCTCCCTTCCTCAACTTTGAGTGCCTTGCGGCACGGGTTAATTTCAACTCAGAGGAGTGAAATTTTGGGAATATTTTTTTTTCATCATAATTAATATTTTTGGCAGGTACGCATTTTCAAAAAAGAAAAAGTCCATTTTCGCTGTCACCCTAATATATATACTCAAATAATTCTTTTTCCTGTAAATTTTGAAATCGGCAAACTTATTCACATTCAAGAAAGAGTAGACCCGAAACAGCATTATAAGGAAAAGTGAAGGACAGAAAATCGAAAATTTTCAACTAAAATACATTTTTCCCCATTTTTCGGACTTAAAATGTAGTTCAATGAGGTTTCTCACAAGAGAAGCTCTATAATCTGTCCTTGTCAAACGAGTGGAAATTCGACTCAGTAAAACAATAGGTTCATTAATGACACCTCAGTACCCAGTACCAAATTTTGAGCTATACATAAGTTGATCATAGCCCCTTCTGAACCCATTCCGATACGCTAAAGAAAAGTCAGCTTTTGATGGGGGCTTCAGATAGACTCGCAATAATCGCAATTTGTTTGAAAAGTCGATTTTAGTAAAAACCTTGACCGATTCTCCGATTTACACCTTATTTACCTACTATTATTTTTATGAAAAATCAATATATCAATAGGTCCTTTCAATAATTTTCAAAAATTTGACAGAAACTTGAAAAATTAACTTTGGTAGGCTTAATTTAAAATTTGATTCTAAGAAGTGGGTGATAATGTGCCAAGTTTTTGCTCGATCGGCATGCATGGACGGGTTCAGAGGCCTTTCGAAACGATATGCGCTGGGGGGAGGGGGGAGAACTTCAAATTTTCCAACTAATTTTTTTAAATTTGCCGACTAATTTTTCCAAATTTCCAAATTTTTTTTTAAATTTTACCAGTGCTAATTTTCCTCAAAACATTGCAAGGAAGCAATATTCATTAAAAAATGTATTTAGGAATAGCAATTAGCACTTTTTTGGCATAAAAACAGATTCAAAAATAATAATGACCAAAAAATGTTACAATCTCAAATTTTTTCCCTGAAAAATTTCATTGTAAATGAAAAACCGGAATTGTCTTATTTGTCTCAAGCGAAGCGAGGGTGAAAAATTTCAAGAAAATTTAAAATTTAATAAGAAATATTTTGTACTTTACCCAGTTTTAATATGAATATGAGAGAAATAAAATTGGCCCGAGCGAAGCGAGAGCGAAAATTTCAGAAAACCTACAATATTTTGGATTATTAAGCTTAAATGAAAAATTGGCTACTTTTACTTTAACAAAAGAAATATGGTAAGGCCGAGCGCAACGAGGCCAAAGCCTTTGAAAATTTTGATTTTCAAACATCGAAAACGAGTTTTAAGAAGATAGAATGTAATAAAAGTAGTTGAAATAATTTTGAGGAAAAATACGAAAAAAATCACTTTTGTAGGATTGGATTATTTTAAAATTATGAAAAGAAAAATACAGTAAGGCCGAGCGCAGCGAGGCCGAAGTTTTTTAAAATTTTTTATTTGGAAGGTAATTTTAGGAATGGGTTGAAGAATTGTGATTTGGATTGTGATTTTGAAGGGTAATTTCAGACTTGGATTATGATTTCTGAAAGGAGGTTCTCAAAAAAATCGTTTTGAGGACTTACTTGCCCTCTGTCCCTTTAGGTGAGACCCTGCTTAACTATATCTTACTTGAACCGTTGAACCTAAAAGTATACCTATTATAAAAATCAAAATCAACTTTGAGAAAAATTAAAAACTTGAAATCATGTTTAAAAATCAAAACGTGAAGTTACTTCATTAAAATTAATGTTTAGAAAAATTGTTTAAATGAAATAATTTTTAAAAACTTCAAGTAAGGTACAGTTAAATTTTTCAAAATGAAAAAAAATCCAAATTTATTCGTCTAAAACTGTTTGAAATTCATTTCCTAAAATTTTTTAAAAATTTGTTTATTGAAAGAACAACTTATTATTCTAGTAAGGTTAGTAAATAGAAAAAAAAATGAAAAAAAACGTTTTTGAGTTGTCATCTATGGTACTATTTTTCAAAACAGATACTGTATAAATCAATCACCAACTACATCTATAGCTAAATTTGTAATTACTCATTTCATTATAATGCGATTAGAAGGAAGATAGAGATAAAAAATAAATGCATATTAGGTGTCTGTATCTCTAATTATTTTTTTTGCCTTTTTCATTTCTTGTTTTTTTTTTTTGCGGATTTTCCAACTTTCATTTATTTTTTCCATCAGCTACCCCAACACCACCAACACCCACCCACCCTACCGGACAATGTCTGCGCGCCCATGATTAGCCAATATGCGCATATACGGATGCCATTTATATCATCTTACAAATCCCACATAGGTAGTTACTAGTTAGGTAGGTACCTACGAAATTTTCTAATCAAAACTTTACAACACTGCCATTTCAAAATTGTTTTTTTTTTCAATTTCAATACTTCACAACTTTTCTCAATTTTTATCACTCGGGCTTTTCTGACAACTTTTTGCCAACTTCACCCAGCTTTTCCAACTGGAAAATGCTTGAGGGGAGGGGGAGGAGTGATCCCCCCCCCGGTCGGAAGACCTCTGGACGGGTTGTGCAGGTCCCCTTGTCAAATCAACTAAATAATGTTTATAACCTCCAGACACAAGATCACGATAATAATAGAGTCGCTTATCGAGTTGTACCGGAATATTCGGACCTTATTACAATGATATCAATGATGCTACCTGGAACAGTTTGTGTTTATTATGGACAAGAAATTGGAATGACGAACGGATTCATCACACCTGATCAGATAAAAGATTACTCTGGAAATGGTGGCCGAGATCCAGCAAGACTCTTGATGCAGTGGGATGACAGCAGAAATGCTGGTAAAAAAACTAGTTACCCAGTACCTCATTTGAGTTGCTTTACACCAATTAAAAATATCTATTTCAGGATTTTCCACCAACAAGGGAACATTTCTACCCGTGAACTCGGATTATTTCACAAGAAACGTCGAATTGCAGAAAAATGATGAATCAAGTCATTACAATATGTTCAAGGATTTATCAGCCCTCAGGAAAACAGATCCTTTAAAACTAGGAAAATTTGAGCATTGGCCTCCTTTCATAAAAGAAATATACGTTATAAAAAGGTTTTTACACCGTCATTAGTTCTGTGGTACCTAATAGACATTTTAAATTTTCGTTCAAATTCATTCTAATTATTCATTGTAATTGAAGGTCGTACGAAGGACACGAATACTTTTTATTGGTAAATTGTGGTCAATCGCTTTTACAAGTCAATGTAGCTCAAATAATAGAATTCCCACCGAATGAAGTTTCAATAGCCGCTGCCAGTACGAATGCTGGGTACAGAGCAGGGTGAGTATAAGCAAAAATGATAAACATTTTTGAAGAGTTTAAAAAGAAATAATAATTCATTTTATGATTTTAGATCCATTTTAGATAAACAATCGCTCAATAAATTCAACTTCCGGCCACTATCTGGTGTTATATTTAAAACTTTCCATCCTCGCCGTAAGAGTATCAACGACTCCGAAAATGATCAAGATTCATGATAGAATCAATACGGAATACGAACTGGACAATTATTTAGATAGACAGAGACACTAAATTTGCGAGATCTCAATTTCAGGCAATTATGACCATTTTTATAATTTTTAAAAATTTCTTTAGACGTTCAACAAGTTTAAAAATCGCAGTAATTGATTGGTCAGATAATTCATGTTTAAATAACCATGTTCGAAATATGTATACGAAAGAATACCTACTTCAATTTTTTGTAGATTCCTTTCCACATAGGTAACAATATAGTTACCCGCCCAAAAACAATAAACAATAACACATGTAGGTACCTAATGTTGAAAAAAACCTGATAACTTACTTGCGTAGTAATTTCCTACTCTTTGAATAGAAAATATTCTTTGTAAAAGTAGGCAAAAAACTATAAAATTTTATATTTTTCTATTTTTTAAAACACGCTTTGAAATTCAATTTCTCAACAAACCATTGGACTGATTTTGAAAAAAAATTGAGGGGACTAGTAAAGAAACTGGAAGTGATGAAAATCTGGTTTAAAACTAGCCAAGTCTTTCACTACACAAAATTAAACTAGTTTTTTTCCAGTTTTTCACTAAAATATTTTTTGTTGAAAACATATCTGTAAACAATTTTTATTTGTAGAATTGAAATATATCATTCCATACGTTGTGTAGTGTAACACTTGATCAGTTCAAAGCTGCAAACCCCATCTGCCCATTTCATTTATTCACAAAGATAAAAATTTTTGAAATTTGAAAAATCAAAAAAGTGTGGTTTTTTATGCGTTTTTCTCAAAATTAAACGCTTGTAATTTTTAATTCGTACAAGATAGAGAAGTGAAGTTTGCTCCATTGGAAAGATAGACGTTTTCTCGTCTAAAAATACCTTTAATAACGGTACCAAAAAAACCGACTTTTTTAGTTTATAAAAGTGGAAAAAATCGTAAACATTTTTACTCGTTTTTTTCGAATATTTGATGCAGCACACTCACCCTAGTTCACCAACAGAAATTATCAATAGCATATACGAGGTGTGATCAGTAAATAGTGACACTACCGTTATAATTTGGCTCCTAATAGACTTGGCGACCTCAGGGTGGTCTCTCTGTGTAGCGACCACCCTCATCTACCAAATGAACCCTTCATCAGACCAGTGGCTACAGTAGAAGCAATTTGACGTGGATTTTTGTGAAATGTGTTGTGTGCAAGTTTCGATGCGATGACTACTGTAGAACATCGTTCAAATATCAAGTTTTTGGTATTACAAGGAAAGTCATTTACGGAGTGTTTTCAAGAATTGAAAAGTGTTTATGGTGATGTAGTGAAACGTAAAACAGTCCATAGATGGTATACTAACTTTAAAAATGGTCGTGAATCGGTTGAAAAGGCCTCAAGGAGTGGTCGACCCCGCACATCGCGAGATCCTGATCACATTTTTCGTGTTCGTGAGTTCATTCGTTCAGATCGACGCCTCACCATTCGTGAAATGTCTGACATGCTTGGCATTAGTTTTGGATCCGTACAAAAAATTTTAATGGATGATCTCAAAATGTCACACATTTGTGCGACATTTGTACCTCGGCTGCTGACAGATGAGCAAAAAGCATGCCGTAGGCAAGTTTCAGAAGAAATGCTGACTAGAGTGGAAAGTGATCCAAATTTTCTCTCCAAAATTGTGACTGGTGACAAATCATGGGTTTATGGCTACGATGTCGAAACAAAGGTTCAGTCATCCCAATGGACCACTGTGGGGCGCTCACCTCGACCCCAAAAGGCGCGAATGCAGAAATCAAAAATGAAAACCATGTTGATTTTGTTTTTTGATTGTGATGGTGTGGTTCATCGCGAATTTGTGCCCCCTGGAAGAACTGTCAATTCAGACTTTTATCGGGGTGTCCTGCGGAGATTACGTGAGTCAGTTCGACTGAAGAGGCCTAAGAAATGGAGAGAGGGATGGTTTCTCTATCACGATAATGCACCAGTTCATTCGTCCCATTTGATATCAGATTATCTCAACAACGTCAAGTTACCAGTTTTGCGCCACCCCCCTACTCCCCCGACATGGCACCTTGTGATTTTTGGCTCTTCTCAAAGTTAAAAACACCTCTAAGAGGACAGAGGTTTCAAACAATTCAGGAAATCCAAGACAACACAAATCAAGAATTGCGTTTAATTCCAAAGTCCCAGTTCAAGGAGTGCTTTTCAAAGTGGGTGCAGCGTTGGAAGAAATGTATTGAAAAAAATGGTGAATATTTTGAAGGTGATTATTGTAGGAAGTATGTACGACCTAGAAGTATCGATTGAAGTTGAATTTTTACAAAAATAAATTTTTTTTGACCCTTTGAGTATAATTTATTTGACATCGAAGATCTGTATAGAAGTACCTTCACATTTACGTCCACAGTTTGGGAACTAATGTTGAGGGGTAAGCCAACAAAGTTTCTATTGTTAGAAAAGGGTTGTCGCTACACAGAGAGACCACCCTGAGGTCGCCAAGTCAATTAGGAGCCAAATTATAACGGTAGTGTCACTATTTAATGATCACACCTCGTACATAAAGAGAAATTTTAAAGAAACAGAAAGTGGGTTATGCGTTGTCGCAAAGAGCAACTTTCTACCTTGGTAATTTGGTTGTCGAGTAGTACACGGTAGAAAGAGAAACTAGAAAGTACATACATACATATCAAGCAAAATTTTAAAAAACCTCAGCCCTGCAGTTCAAAGGTTAGGTAAACATTCATACTTGGACTCATGATGAGTTCCTCATTTCACTGGTTGAAAATAGGTTTGTCAGCAATGAAACAACCGATAGTGAGTCGATAATTAATCCATCATTCAATTAAAAAATTTCAAGTGTACAATTGAATATTAGGAATTTGAAAATAAATTTCTCTGGATAATACTACATGCGCTCAAAAACGACATTTGGACAAAAATCTCAGCGAGGAGGGTACGAAAATGGAAAAATTTCCGACTAGTATTATTTAAAAAAAGAGAAATTCGTTTGCAATGTTTTATTCATACTCGTAGAGGTTGTTTCATGAAAAATTTTTAACAATTTCCTTTTTTGTATTTTTCATTTTTCAATTGCCAAGTAGATTTAAAAATCGAGAGTCGATGCTTAATGGTAAAGTTGACGGGAGCCGGAGAATTTTCTGTGGGAGTAAATTCTTCGTGAGGGGAAATTCTCCACGGGGGTAAATTCCTCATGATAAACTTCCTTGGAAAAATTGACAGTGAGATTTAATTCACTGCAAAAGTAAATTTCTGATGGAGGATTTTTTTTTTAGAATTTTGAATAATTAGGAGAAGTCCTCAAAAAATTCAAAGACCCTATTTCGCGCCCTCAGTGCAATAACAACACATCTCAAAATGAAAAGTCATGAATTCAAAAACAACACATCTCAAAAATAACATTACACCTATTGCAAAACTCTGTTGCCACCATCGGAAAGTACGTGGAAAATTACAAAGGATCTCAACAAAAAAATTTAATGTGAATTGGTTTTCATCGTTTAAAGAACCAAAAAATTTTTATTTTTTTGAAATGTGTTGTTATTGCACTGAGGATGCGATTTCATGTATAATTTTTCCCATTCAGAATCGTAATTTTTGGTCACTTTTTTTAAAACCATGACATAAAGGTTTCATAAACACATTATCACTCTGAATTCGGAACAAATTTGTTCATTTTTTCTTTTTCTTATAGGTACCTACTTAAGCAAATCATAATTTCGTAGGTACCTGCCTATTAAAAATGTAAAAATCTCTTATGAAAACTATGACCGCTTCTGACATGGCGATAAGACTATATTAAGAAAATAGGGACCTGAAATTTTTTTTGAACAAATTTCAACTTGCTATCAGATGAGTACCTACTTACGATAAACACTTCAGCAAAGTTGAAAATTCTTCGATTTTTTTTACAAAATTCTTGAAAATAAGAACGCTTTAATTGCAAAAAAAGTAACCCGATCAAACATGCGGAGCATCAAACAAAGTAGGTAGATACTTAATTTATTTGTGTTTCGTAGCCCCTGTAAAACTTTTGAACAATATTGTTTTTGTTTGAATTTGAAATTAATCTACTTACATGAGTTTCGAAAATTGATTGGAACAAATATGAACGGGGAAATCATTAATTATAATGATTAAATATGTAGTTCCACGCTCACGTAACTTTTAAGATGGCCTAATAAAGATAAAATTTGTAAAATCGCATTTAAGATTGATGCTCATTCCGTTTAATTTACCTAGGTAGGTTTGAAAATTGGAGGACTTATTCTTATAAGTACTTGTACCTTGCCATTACTTAACAAAAAAAATACATTATTTCGATTGAAACAACTGCTGATTATCGACTACAACTTGATTGAACTTGAATATGTTTCGTACATTCTCAGAAAAACAAACGTTTTCAAGAATTAATTGACTAATCTCTGCAGTAGGTAGATTAAACAGCAACCACATAGCACTTGAAAAACGATTCTAATGCGCATGAAATTAAATAAGTACTTGAAAATTAGAATTTTAACTACATACCTATGTATAAATATTGTTCGACCATTTGATCTCACTCTTTAAAGTAGTTTTCGAAGAGCTAAAGCTAAAAAAAAAATGAAAAAATCAGTACTTTTTTTGTTTTTGTTATTTTGCAAAAGTTTTGCAGAATTAGACAGAGAATGGTGGAGACACACGATGATTTACGAAATACTTCCTTTTTCATACCAGGACAGTGACGGAGATGGCGTTGGAGACATCAAGGGTATAAAACGTATTTTAGACTCATCTTGAGACTTAACAATACCTATCTAATGTAATGGGAGTTCTTTTTACGCAGGTATCACGTCAAGAGTGCCTCACCTTGATGATATGCAAATAGAAACAATTCATCTTACACCAATGTTTGAAACTTCATTGAGAGATATGGGATACGATATAACCGACTATTACAAGATTGATCCAAGATTTGGTACAATGGACGATTTCGACGAACTGATGCGTGAATTGAAAAAAAGAGGTAGGTAAATTTTGGAAATTCGCCAATTTTTATTGAAAACAGCAATAAGTAGGTACCCTTACCCAGTTTTCTATTACACGTCTCACTAACTGTTTTCTGTCTCTATATTTTCCCATTCACATCTCAACCATTAGATATTAAGTTGATACTTGATTTGGTAATCAATCACAGCGGCCATAAAAACGAATGGTTTCAAAAATCTATTGACAGAATTGACCCGTATACAGATTTTTACATGTGGAGAGACCCAAAAGAAGTAATTAATGGGACAAAAAAACCTCCAAACAACTGGGTAAGTTGTAGATCAATAAGTATTAGGTCTAGACACCAGCCGTTTTGAACTTTTACAATATTTCCAATATCTTTTATTGTAGAGAAGTCTTTTCCAATATGATGATCTTGGCTCTGCATGGACGTGGAACGAAAAACGTCAACAGTATTATTTGCATCAGTTTCTAAAAGAACAGCCGGATTTCGATTTGAGCAACGAAAATGTGAAAATGGAATTAAAAGTAATCAGATTTTTCTCTCATGATGGAAATTTTGTGGAGAAGAGCATAGTTATATTGAACTATTCCTGTTGTGTATTTTAGAAAGTCATTACATTTTGGCTGGATAAAGGTGTTGCTGGATTTAGGCTTGACGCAGCTCCGCATTTTTTCGAAGATAAAGAATTCAGAGATGATAATTACGACCAAAGACAAAAAGACCAACCGGAAACGTTTGACTTCATTCATGAATTTAGGTTGTTTTTGGATGAATATAATATCAACCATGGAGGTTTTGAAAGGTAAAACTGGAACGTTTGGTATAAAGGAAGATTATTCAATGATTTATTTGATTATTTTCCAATTAGGATTTTTTTAGCAGAGGCGCACAGTCATCCGGCGATCGTGGCTCAATATTACGGAAATAAAACCTATCCAATGACACATTTTCCATACAATTTCCTTTTGGAATTAATTTATGAGCCTTTGGATGCTTTTTATTTCTATTATTACATCGCTAGTTGGCATAGTTTCACACCTAAGGGAGAAATAACTGCCTGGATGGTATGCATTTAATAATATGTGACCTCTCAAGCGCTAAGGTACCACATGTCGGATTTTTGAAAATCGATTTTTTTTTGCGATTTCGGTAACTAGAGACCATCTCCTTTACAATGAAACCAAAACGAGCCCCCAAGCCTATAAAATTCTCGATTTTATAGGCATTTGAAGTTTGACTACCAAAAAAGTTCATTTCGAGAAAAACAAGCCTAATGTTGAAAGAACAAAAATCCTAGTTTTTTTCATTTTTAATTTTTTCCCCCACATAAATATAAAAAATGAATAAAATTAAACTTATTTCAGTAGAAATGAACATTTTAAATTGGAATCTGACAAAATTTTCCTCAAAAATACGTAATTAAAAATATTTTATGAGCTGAAAAAGTTCCAAAAATAGTGAAAATCATTTTTTTTTTTCAAACAAAAAATTTACCACTTCCGGTCCGAGTTTTGATCTGTAACTTCGGGATATTGTAATACACAAGTCAAACCACCAGAATCCGTTAAAAAACGATTTTTCGATTTCTTGTTTTCCGACTTGTGGTGTGACCCATTTGCGCTTGAGAGGTCACACACATATGTTCTTAATAGTTATCCTCTTAACGGTGCATAATTAATTATAGGAGCCAAGCAGTAAGATGGCGTTTTGAAATTAACTAGATTAGCAACATTTTGAAATTGATGCCTATAATCAAATATTTTTTTCCTTTGAATTTTAAAATCTGCAAACCTATTTACATTCGAGCAAGAGTAGAATCAAAACAGTAGCATTATAAGGAAAAATGAGCGATGAAAAATCCAGAATTATCAACTGGATCGAATTTTTCCAATTTTTCGGACTTAGAATGAAGTTGAATGAAGTTTTTCATTTTTTGCAAAGGAAGCTCTAAAATCTGTCCTCGTTCGATTGAGTGAAAATTTGGCTCAGTAAGAGTAGGTTCATCATCAACACCTCAGAATAGGCCTTAGAAGTCAGAACCATTCAGAACCAAATTTTGAGCTGTACATGAGTTAATTACAGCGCCTTTTGAACCAATTCCGATAAACAGGAGAAAAGTAAACTTTTGCTAAAGGCTTCAGATGGACTCACAATGATGGCAATTTATTTTAAAAATCGATATACAGGGTGTTTCAAAGTTGACCGCGCTCCTTCCAACCAGTGAGTGGGCCACTCATCCTGAGTCGAAGTATGTATGTTTGCCTAACCTTCAAACTGTAGGGGCTGAGTTATGCTCTTTGAAAAAAAAAATTGAATTTTGTTTCGCACTTTCTACCGAGCGTTACTCGACAACCAAGATAGGTAGAAAGTTGCGCTTTGCGCGCAATGGATAGCCCACTTTCTCTAGAATTTTTCTATGCGGTTGATAATTTTTGCAGGTGAACTAGGGTGGCTGTACCGCATCAAATATTCGAAAAAAACGTGTAAAAAAGTTGATGATTTTTTCTATTTTTGTAAATATTTAAAAAAGTTGTCCTCTATTGAGTGGATGATTATTAATGTTTCTAGAATAAAAAACTTTGATATTTCCAATGGAGGAAACCCCACTCCTCTATCTTACTCGAATCAAAAGTTATGAGCGTTTAATTTTGAGAAAAATTCAATAAAATCCTCACTTTTTTGATTTTTCAAATTTCAACATTTTTATCATTGAGACTAATTGAGATAGGGAGGTGGGGTTTTGCAGCATTGAATTAACCAAGTATAACACTACACAGCATAGGAATGATATATCTCAATTTATCAAATAAAAATTTTTAATAAAAAATTTTTCGATTTTTTTATGACAAAAATTTTTTTTAATGAAGAACTTGAAGATATTATTTCGATTTTATGTAGTGCAATACTTCGTTAATTGAATGCTGCAACCCCCATATCCCGGTCTCATTTAGTTACGAAGATAGAAATTTTTGAAATTTGAAAAATCAAAAAAGTGAGGTTTTTCTTGTATTTTTCACAAAATAAAACGCTCATAACTTTTGATTCAATCAAGATCGAGGAGTGGGGTTTGCTCCATTGGAAAGATCAAAGATTTTTCTTCTAGAAACATTAATAATCATACACTCAGTAGAGGACAACTTTTTTAAATATTTACAAAAATAGAAAAAATCGTCAACTTTTTTACACGTTTTTTTCGAATATTTGATGCGGTACAGCCACCCTAGTTCACCTGCAAAAATTATCAACCGCATAGAAAAATTTTAGAGAAAGTGGGCTATCCGTTGCCGCAAAGAGCAACTTTCTACCTATCTTGGTTGTCGAGTAACGCTCGGTAGAAAGTGCGAAACAAAATTCAAAAAAAAAAATTTTTCAAAGAGCATAACTCAGCCCCTGCAGTTTGAAGGTTAGGCAAACATACATACTTCGACTCCGGATGAGTGGCCCAATCACTGGTTGGAAGGAGTGCGGTCAACTTTGAAACACCCTGTATATTAATAGGTTTTTACAGTAATTTTCAGAAATGCCAGAACCTCGAAAAATCAACTTTTGTAACGCTAAAATTTGGTTCTGAGTGATGGGTGACAATGAGCCAAATGTTGACCGTGAAGTTTTCCTTGTCAAATCAACTAAATATGTTCATGTTTATAACTTCCAGACACAAGATCATGATAATAATAGAGTCGCTTATCGAGTTGTCCCGGAATATTCAGACCTTATTACGATGATATCGATGATGCTACCTGGAGTAGTATGTGTTTATTATGGACAAGAAATCGGCATGACGAACGGATTCATCACACCTGATCAGATAAAAGATTACTCTGGAAATGGTGGCCGAGATCCAGCAAGACTCTTGATGCAGTGGGATGACAGCAGAAATGCTGGTAAAAAAAACTAGTTACCCAGTACCTCATTTGAGTTGCTTTTCTCCAATTGAAAATACCTATTTCAGGATTTTCTACCAACAATGAAACATTTCTACCAACGAACTCGGATTATTTCACAAGGAACGTAGAGTTGCAGAAAAATGATCAATCAAGTCATTACAATATGTTCAAGGATTTATCAGCCCTCAGGAAAACAAATACATTAAAAATAGGAGAATTTGAACATTGGCCTCTTCACTTTGAAGACATATACGTTATAAAAAGGTTTTTACATCATAAATTCTTTGGTACCGAGACAGTTTAGATTTTTCGTTCAAATTCATTCTAATTACCTATTTATTATTATTGAAGATCACACGAAGGACACGAATTCTTTTTATTGGTCAACTGTGGTCAATCACTCTCACAAGTCAATGTAACTCAAATAATACAATACCCACCGAATGAAGTTTCAATAGCGGCTGCCAGTACAAATGCGGGGTATAGATCAGGGTAGGTATAAGCCAAGTTGATTAACAATCGTTGAAGAGTTTATAAGGAAATATTTATCCATTTTATAATTTCAGATCCATCTTAGATAAACAATCACTCAACAAATTCTACTTTCGGCCGCTATCTGGTATTATATTTAAAACTTTCCATCCTAGTCCTAAGAATGTCAACGACTCCGAAAATGAATAAGAGTCATGGCGGAGTCAAAGCGGAATATAAACTGGGCAATCACTTAAACAAACAGAGACACTGAATCTGCAAGATCTCCAACCAGATAACTAGGATAATCTTTATGATTTATTAAAAATTTTCCATCCAACAAACTTACAAAATAGCAGCAATTCACTGATTACTCGGTGTCATTTCCATAATTTTTCCATTCATAAAAAGTTAATTATGAGTAATTACCGTGTGATTAAAAAATAATTAAATTGAAGAATGTACCTACCTACCTACGTATAGGTACTTTTATTGCGATAAAATAATTAAGTTCAAAATATAAGAAAATACGAGAGAATACTTCAATTTTTTATAGATTCCTTTGTAAGTACATACATACAGTACATGAAACAACAGATATTTCAATGGAGTTTAAGAGAAATGCAGGTAATGTTGAAACAAGCAGAGTCGCAGGTGACCTGGCAATAGGGTTCCCGGAATTTTGATTTCTAGTGTTGTTGAAAAATAATAAAAGTTCTCCAGTATTTAAATTTCTGATAAAAGGTTCCAGAAAATCAAACTTAGCGAACTTACACAAAAATGTGGAGAAAATTTAAAATCGAAAATATTGTTGAAAGAAAGGCAAAAATTTGAGAAAACAAATATTTTGAAAGAATTTGAGAAAACCGAATTTGTGAACTAAAAATATAACCTTACAATCATTGTGCAATAATTTCCACTTTTTAATGCACTTGAACTTGGACACTTGATATTTTCAAATTGAATGATGAATCAAGTAGGTACTTACTTATCCATCTACCTATCCACTACATCTTACGTTAGGTATAAAGTGTGATCAGATTGATTTGTTCAAAGAATAAAATTACGAATTTTCCAACTAAGTAAGTTGGTAGTAAGTGTGTCTACTACCTACTTTTTAAAAATCATGTAGAGATCTTGATTTTTTATTCTTTTCGAGAAAAATTTACAAAAATTATCTAACATTCTCGTGTATTTTTTATGTAATCATTTCAATTATGTAATTGCGTACACATCTACATATTATCTACTGTGTTGCTGGCCTGAATTAAAAAAAATATTTTTCCCCTATTTTGAAAAATTTGAAACTCTCTAAAAATTTTTTTTTAATTTTGGGGGATGACATGGCTGGAATTTAATTTGAATGTTCGTTGAACAGGGTGTCGCGTGAGTGGTGGATGATACTACCGAGTAACCCTTAATTTGTGCAACCAAAAAATTATTTCGAAAAAAAATTAATAACATCCAACGAGTAATGAACTCCGATTTATAATACAGTTGACACTTCTTTCTCTTCAAACAATATGAACTTATCCCTCATTACTGACAAATAATTGAAAATGTTTAGATTTTTCCCGATTTTCGCATTGAAAAACAAAAAAAATTTCAAAATCCAAAATTTCCAACATTTTTAAAAATTGGCATGTTGCACACAATAAAGTTTTGGATAAGGATCAAAAATCATTGAATGCAGATTTTGCCTAATCAAAAAATTGAAGGGACAAAAATTTACAAAAAATCAAGTTTTTATGAAATTGGCAACACTGCATCTCCCAACTGAACCGTTTCTAGATATGCCAAGTGCAGCGTTGATTTCGTTCCTTGACGACCTACATGTAGGCAACCCTTCGGTCAAGCCAATGTAATACAATGCGGAACGATTCTTCATTAAATATCAACAAAAAAAACGGTTGGGTTGCACAAATTTTGGGTCACCCGGTACTTTTCCGGATAAGTATAACCGGGAACCACTAACAAAAATACTTGAGATGACCAGGTGCCTATCTTGATAATTGAAGGGGCAAATTATGATTTTTAAAAAAAAGTGAAAATTTTTTTAATCACGGGAATGGATAGGTAGTAAGTAGGTACTTTGAAAACTGAACAAATTTTCATCTCGTGATTTTTTACCTAATTTTAAAATTGGAGGGCTACAAAAGTGTTTAGAAAAAATTCTAAAAAATAAATCAACCAAGGGAATGGATAGTACGTTGTACGTTGAAATTTGTACAAATTTTGTTTTGAAGACTTTTTGTCTAACATTAAAAATGAAGGGCTACTCTATGGTTTTATATCTAAAAATGAAGTATTATCGTCCACTCCATTACACCCCGTTTTCCTCTACGCTTCACCCTTCGTGAAATATTTACAAAAAACTAAAATAAACTTTAAACTCGGAAAGCTCACTACTATACATGTTCTGATCACTATGAAAATTTCAAGCCGATCGGTCAACTCCAACGTCAGTTATCGTGTCAGAAAGAGATGTGCCAAAAATGAGATTTAAAGCTCCAAAGCTCAGCTTCCTATGCACAGAATTGCACCAAAAACTAATCAATTTTTAAAATTTCAAACTGATCTGTTCAATTTAACGAGATGTATCGGGTCAGAGATACGATGGGAAGTCCACTAAAAACTTGAAAAGCGTTGAATAATTTACATATAATACGCTTAGGCCTAATCCGTGTAATTACCGAATTCGTGAAATAGACGGTTTTTTTTTGCCGAATGCACGAATTTGGCCCAAATGATGAGATTATTTAATTCTAAAAGCATTTTAGAATTTTTCTCTTTTTTCAGGAAAAATTCGAGATATTCCAGCCGAGAGAGCAAACTTTTAGCTACATTTCAAAAAAAAAATCTTTAAGCTACCTCGAATAGAAAATTTAATATCAAATGAAAAAATTCCTATGTGGTTTAAAAAATTTTCCAATTGAAGTACTTACTTACCCTGAACATTTTTTTTAAAATCTAGGTGAAAGTTGGCTCTGTATTCCGTATATCTTTAAATTTTTCCTGTGAAATAAGAAAATAGTAGAAAGCTTTGAATATATGCATTCGGTAATCCCACGGATTAAGTCTAGGTACCTAACACATTACACTGACAATCAAGCTCTACATTTAATTTTACAAATTTAAATATCTAAGTACCTGATCAACTCTGATGATTTATCGAAAGAATCCAAAATTTAAGAAAATATGAGTGGAATAATTGATCAAAAATACTGATTCAAAATGACAACACGTTACACAAATGGTGCATAAACGTAACAAAAATTATTGAATTTATGTTTCTTACTTCAAAATTTTCAAGAAAAAATTTTAAAAGTAGGTATTTTGATGAGTAGGTACTTAATTATTTATATATAGGTACCTACCTAATACAGTACCTAATACGAATGCATATTTTTCATAGGTATCCTACAAGTGTCAACATCCGATGAAATTTGAAACTAGGAATACTTGGTGAAAGAAATACAACGACATCATTGATTACCAAATTGATAAATATTAAATACCTGCATGCTCTAATGAGAAATGAAGTAATCTTGTAATTGAACAAGTTAATCGTAATTCTGAATATAAGACATGTCTTATTTTGTGAATTATGTTTACAAGACCAAATGACGTAAATTTCAAGGAACAGTATAGCCACTTCAAATTGATTATCATTAAAAATAAAAAACGAGCTTTTTTACTGAACTTGATGAAAATTAAGAGCCCTCCAAATATCAACATCTCCAACCCAAATTTGACTATTTTCAGTCATTCTGGAGCTTCTTCCATAATTTTAATTTCTTCCATTTTAAATTTCTCCAGAAAGCATACACATGATATGAAGTGGACAGCTATAAATCGAGTTCTCGCTTCTTCTTGGCAATTTTAATAAGAAAATCTACCATAGCCACAATTTTCAAGAAAACACCTCAAAATGTTTCCTTTTGGTTCAACTTGAAAAATGGTCAGAAATACACGTTGAAATGTCCGCCTGTAAATCACTCCTACGGTAGATTTTATCGTTAAACTACCTATGTAGTTAGTTGAAGGGAAGCCAAACCTCGATTTCTAGTCACTCATTTTCAGATGTGTGTCTTCTGGAGAAGTTTAAAAATAGGTACTGGAGAAAATCTAAATTGTGCCGGATGCTCCAGAAATGTAAATGGCCAAATTTGAGTTCGAGAGGTTGATATTTGGTAAGTACCCAATTTTCATTAAGTTTGGCGATAAAGTACTTCTTTTCAATGATACGATCACATTTTCACTGGAAAAGTCTGATTTTTGAATTATTAAAAATTCGCCAAAATTGAAGATCAACTTGGGCAGCTGAATTTTTTTTAACGGATGTTTTAGAACATGCTCTTTTCAAAAATCGAAAACTCGTCCCAATTGCTGGCGTTCAATTAGTTTAACAAAATAATCTACCCTTGGATTGATTTCCAGGTAAACACCTTTAAACTAGATTTTTGATCAGCTATTGATTGAATTTAAAAAAAAATCGAATTATTGATTAGACACTTAAGAATGTCTGAAAATGGTCAAAATTGGCTTCGAAGAGTCGATATTAGGCGAATAAGGTTCATTGTCGGCGATTTGTGTAGGCAATACATTTTACATTATGCACTTCAAAATGTTGCATGTTACATATTTGAAGGAAATGGTTCAATAGCGATGTCATGTTATGTACACGATATTTTATAAATCATTTTCATTCCACGAACTTTTTTTTATAGGTACTTTATTATTTTTATCTGATATACGTTGAAGAGAATATCTCTCTTAATTTGAATCAGTCAAAAATGCCAAAATTGACTGATAAAATAGAGAAAATCAAGTCACGGATTAATCAGTCAAATTCCACTGATTCTCCTGTTAATCAGTGACATTTTACTGCCAATCAGTGAAAAATTACCGGTTCAAATAGTGAATTTTGATTATTGAATCAGTAAAAATTAATTGACTGATTTCAATCAGTGAATTTTCATTATTGAATCAGTAAAAATAAAATTTTACTGATTCAATCAGTAAAAATAAAATTTTACTGATTCAATCAGTGAAATTTTATTTTTACTGATTCAATAATGAAAATTTACTGATTGAATCAGTAAATTTTTTCACTGATTCCTACAATGACTCAATTTTGTCGATTTAAATCAGTCAATTTTGACTGATTAAAATTAAGAGAGATGGGGCGTAGAGAATTTGTAAGTTTCGTTAACTTCTAAAACATTTAAGACGAGATAGACATTGCTAATAGAAAAATTAACCCTCTTAATTTTGTTTTTCTAAAAACACATAATATGCAAAAAAATAAATTAACAAATATCTTGAATTGGTTCTAAATGATTAAATTAACTATCCACATTTAATATTACCTAAGTACTGATTTCAATTATTTTTGATGCAAATAATTATTCAACATTTTGACATAGGTACTTCCTGCAATCCAGCAACTAGGCAACTTATCTTGAGCTCAACTGCTTGTGTTCAAGACTTCAAGTACATTCAATTAATAATACCTACCTGCCTGTAGCAGAGTTTTACAACCCCTACGAAGAATCATAAAATTTAATTAAAAGGGAATCACTCTCATTTTATCTCTATTAAAACTCTTGAAATTTTTTTAAACCCTAGTATAATAATAATAATGATGATTAAACACAAAAGTACTAATAATCAAATAAATAAATGCAGTCTAATTTTTGCTTGATGACTATTCATGGGGATGCACCAAAAATAAGCTAACTAGAAAATTTGAAGAGGAAAGGGAGAATCAAGAATAAACATTGATAGGTACCTATTTATCTGAAAACAAAAACAAAATTGAATAACGTTGTTTACGAGAGGTAAATATGAATCGTTTTCATTTTTAAAATTCCAAACGTCAATTTTATAAAACTGAGAAAAAATTTTTTAATGTAAACGCATATAATACGTGTTTTTACATTGCAAAACACAAATTTGAGGAATTTTTGATTTATATCAAATTCAAATAGCTCACTAAAATATCTCAAAATCAATCCATTTTTTTGGTAACCAAGAATAATTTTTGATGAAAATTTAAGCAAAATTTTGCATGACTGTGTTGTCCACTGCATTTTGATTTCTCCAGTTTTTATAAAATTTCAGTCAAAAACATTGGTAAGGGTAAGATGCCCTAATTTCGACTTCTTTTTTTGAAACTTCCACCAATTGAAGACTATTGATGTAGAAACCTCAAAATAGCTTTAAAAATACCTTGATCTTTCCTTTTAGTGTATAGGCAAAGTAGACAAAAATCAACATTTCTGGCCAGCAAAGCTTTTATTGCGGAAAATTGTCAAGAGAGGTCCCCTGAGTAAACCCTAAAAGTTACCACCCCCAGACCCCTTGCTAATTTTTTATGAGGGTTCCACCCCCTAAAAAACGGGTTTTCGCTTCTATCTCCTTTGGATTTGATTTAGTGGTAAAAATAGTTCAGTACTTTTTTGTTGTACAGTCAATTTCAAACATTTTTTGTAGGAAATTTTTTTTTATAAAATGATGAGCAGAGGAGATAGGCAGTCCTGAAGGAAGGGGGTTATATGAAAAATACTATCATTTAAAAACGTGATAATAGGTATTAAATCGTACTAAACTGTATGTTTTGGTCATGAAAATAGTAGTAATATGTAAATTGGTGCTATTAATACCCACTCGACCCCCCCCCTCCCCTTCCCATGTGCCCACCCCACCATATCTATTTGTTTTTATTTAGCAGTGGCAATATGACTGAGGGGTGAGGTGTGATGGACTCGTAGGAGGGGGAGAGAGCCAAGATACCTTTTTGAACCTATTCCCCCTCCTAAGGATGGACAATTTTTCATATATGTACCTACTTTGATTTTCCAATTTTTCCTTCGCTTGTCCTAATTTCAACAGGCAATCTAAGTAACGATAAGATGAAGCAGGTATTTCAAATTTCCAAATCAAATAATGTAAAGTGTATGACTCATCGTGGCAATTTCTCCCCTGGTGAGTTCATTTTTTTCAAGTTCGAGTCTGCTTGTAATTTATTATCGATCGAACGTTTTTCTCGCTGTAAAAAATTCGTTTTCCCACGCAAATTCTTTTTCTTAATATTGGGAAAGGAGAACCTCGAGTAGAATATTGTGTCAAAAGTATCGCATAAAAATTTCGTTTTCGAATTTTACACGACAAAAATCCAAATAAATCACAAAATTGCCGATGGAAAATTTAAAAAATGATTTAGTCCTCAATATTGTTAAAAGGAGTCATTTCTTCACCATCAGTTATTCCAAATCAATGGAAAATTACTGATAAAAAGTCAAAATTGCAGTACACGAAAAACCAGCTAAATTTTCTTTAAAAAATAATACAATTTATTCATTTTGAGTACCTACCTAAATCACTTACCATTGATGTTTTTCGACGAATTTTACTTTTTCACTGATTTCTCCCCGTGCTGCGATTCTGTGTTAGGTATCAGATATGTATTTCTACCTTTTAATTTATGAATAGGAGAGCAAGTAATTCCAATACGTAACAGGCAAAAAATCCATAATGAATATCAAGTGGCTTAAATTTTTGATTTTGAAATTTTAGATACCTACCTATACTTATTTCTTCATCCACTCGAAAATATACGCACCAGAATTAATTTATTGTGTAACAGTATTTTTGATTTTTAAAAAATGAATAATGGGTCAGAAATGTAGATATAAGTATCACCTTTTTAGTCATTTGTAATACATATAAGTATTTTGAAGAAACCATTAACAATGTCATAGTCGTCATTTAACATATCATACTTTAGGCTTCAATCGTCATGTACTACAGTACCACTTTAGACGATTATCAAAATATTCAACACCCACGGTAAAAATTCAAAGCAGATAAGAAAAAATTGTAAAAATTCGTCGTAACTCGAATCACATTTGAAAAATCAATTCAAGTTCGCAACGATCGACGTCTGAACAACAATTAATTTCCTCTGTTGAAGATCCCTTTTCCAGAACTGACAAAAATAATAACGACTGAAGCCAGTCATCATTTCGTGGAATTGAAAATATTTATTAAGTTAGTACGTAATTGAATACGATACTCGAACTAGCTACTTTAAGAGCTACTTATGCATAAGAAAGCTGACATAATTATCAAACATACGATTCCATTGACTTGTTTACTTATATAAGTATAAAGAACAGATAATCAACCGTCGATATTCTCTTTTCATCGAGAAACACATAGACGTTATTGTTCCATAATGAGGTTCCTTGTCGCCTTATTTTTCGCAGGCTTGTTTTGCGGAATATCTGCAAAACGCCTTAATACAGACTGGTGGAAAAATACGGAAATATACGATATTGTCGTAGCTGCTTTCAAGGACGATGATTCAGATGGTTTCGGAGACTTCGAAGGTAATAGAAAAAATTTCATATGTCTTGGTTCAAAAAAAAAAATTAATAGTAAGTGTATAATTTCAGGCATCACATCAAACCTGGATTACATCAAAAGTTTAGGAGTAGGCTGCATTAAATTATCACAAATTTCAGCATCGACCGATGAGCCCATTGGAGCATACCCGATCGAGGATTTAAAAAGTCCTCATATGGCCTTTGGAACAATAGAAGATTTTGACGCCTTGGTACAGCTAGCCAATGCCAAAGGTAAAATCAAACAGAATCGTTATTTTTATAACAGCAAATCTAATTTTTCTCATGTTATAGGTATACAAGTTATATTGGATTTGGACATTAATTACGTTTCTGTTGATCACGAATGGTTTAAAAAATCGCAAAATCGAATCGAGCCTTACACAGATTATTTCATTTGGAGCGATGCAGGAAAAAATGAAACTTATTTTGAGGTAATTATTCAATTTGATGAATTTGATCTTGATCATCTAAAAAATTACACAGCTTAACATCGAGAAATCTGCGATCTAATTTTATTTACCTATTTCTAGGATTCTATGTATAGCCTCTGGGAATACAATGAACCGAGAAAACAATACTATTTTCATCGTCACGATAGAGAAACAGCCGATTTGAATTTGAAGAATGAAGCAGTAAAGAAAGAAATCAAAGTAATTGCGAATAATTTCGATTTAACTAATAATTTCAAGTACAAATTTAGATAGATAGGTACTTTATAGCTGGCAACTTTTTCAGGACGTTCTGAGATTTTGGTTGGACAGAGGTGTTTCCGGATTTAATCTTTTATCAGCAAATACCTACGCGAAAGATGATAAAACAAAAGATTACCAATATCCTCCTTTTTCGATGGTGGAAAATTTACCAGAATCTTACGAATTCGTTCACGAATTGAGAATGTTCTTGGACGATTATAGTAAAAAAAATGGAGGATACGAACGGTAGGAGTGATAATAAGTAGCATTGAAAAGTATCTACGTACAATGATCTAATGAGGAATCCTCATTTTTTATTTCAGGATAACGATGCTTGAACATAGACCGTGTGAAAAATATCCAAATTTACGAGGCACTCAAGACTATCCCATTGCTCACATTTTATCAAAACCTTTTTTCGAACGCAATAAATGGTACCAACCATTACAGTATGTTACATCATCGTATATCAAAGATACCATTACAAAGATTATGGAAGAAGCGAAAAATGGCCCTACAATGTTCATCGTAAGCGAAAAATTGCCAATTCATTTTTCTGATTTTTTTGTTTCAAATTGAGAAATCAACAGTTGTATTATTTTACAGCTGGAAGACTCGTCACTGAAGAGGATTCCGAACAGATTCGAAGATAGGCAATACCTAGATGTATGGATGACTACAATATTCATGTTACCGGGCATCAAGCATATTTATTATGGACAAGAAATAGGTATTTCAACTTGGAAATTTGCAGATTCAAATAAAATTACTGCTATGCATTGGGATGAATCGATCAATGCAGGTAAATGAACGGAAATTCGATTTTGCCTATTAAAAAATATTATATACCTACTTACCTAACATAATGTTACCTAATTTTAGGATTCACATCCAGCGAATTGTCCCCTTACTCTCCAAACGTTGATTACTGGAAAGTAAACGTAAATAATTTGAAAAAGGCCAAATACAGTACATTAAAATCTGTAAAAGATTTGTTGAAAGCGAGAAAAGCGAAAGCTGTGCAATTGGGTGACTTGAAAACTTACGAATTATCGGAATACGTTTTTGCATTCTCGAGGTGAATATTTTAATAAGATTTTTAAGGTGTAAGGGCATTATTTAGCACATTGATTACTAAATGACTTTTTTTTTAACAGATCGTATGGTAACGAAAAACTCATAACCATACTGAACTTATCAAATGGATTATACGCAGTCAATTTAAAACGAGATATACCAGAAGCTATTTCTCAACAATTGCGAGTTGTTTCTTCTAGTCCAAATTCAATTCTTCGCCCTGGGTAATGATATTTTTTTGTAAATTGCAATCAGTTAATGCTTGAAAATTGTAATTTCATGTTTTTATTATTTTATAGGGATGCAATTAAGGCGAACAACAATATAGACATGAGACCGGTTTCAGTTACTGTCTTCAGCGTCCAACAGTAAAATTTGAAATGATTGGAGAGGAAGTTACCAAAATGGAAAATTACGGTTACCTAGTATTGCGGTGTCGTTTTAAGATGTCTGATCTTTTATAATTATTTATGCGAAATATACATTTATGCAATGTGGGTACTTTGAAAATGAATTAAATAGGTACGTAACAAAATAAACTAGATATATTTTGCATCTGTGGCCTATAAAATGGAGTTGTGAAAAAACGCGTAAGTGTAGGTACCTAGAATTTTCATCAAAACAGGCGAGGTAATTTATTTCGGGTAAATCTCTCAGAAAATGAAATCGTGGATGATTTAAATATGACTTTTCATTAAAATAACAGACGTTTGAATTTTTTCAGTTTGACGGCTTTTTCAAAAAATATTTCAGATATTTACCTCAGTCTTTTTTAAAATTAATTTTACAACGCTACGCAAAAATTGAATGATTTTATTAAAAAAATTTAATGATATTTGATTTAAAAGTTGAAAATTTTTAAGTGAAAAATTAAATAGTTTTGCAAATGTAACGCGAATAATATTGATTAATTTTACAATTAAATGTGAAAAATATAACATGTCATATTCAACATGATATATTCGAAATTAGGTACATTCAAATATAGTAGGTAGAGAAAAAATGTCTGTTGCAAATTTTTCTTATTCCCTCTCCTCCCCTCTACCACATAACATGAAAAAATGCGCAGGTTTTGCTTTGGAGTAAAAGCTTCTAAACCATGGATACCTATGTTTCAAATATGATTTCTCTTAAATGTCAGATATTTAATTTTTTTTCATTTGGGAACTTTTTGTTCAAACATCAGATATTCATTTTTTTTTCAACTCTCAAAAAAAGTCTGACAAAATGTTGTAAGGTTACGGTAATGCCAAATCTTTTTGTCATCAGTTTTTATTCATCAGCAATTTTTGAAAAGGAGAGAAAATGGCACAAAAATCTGGTATTTTAAAAAAAAGTCATCAAAAAATGCGTCGATCTTTCCAATTTTTCTCAGGTCTAACAAAATATTGCGTCATTGTTGGTTGAAATTTGATGATAGTAATTTAATCACCTATTTCATGAATTGACCCTCAGCACTATACAGGGTGTTCCACGATTCGTCTGCCAAACGTATTTTTTTGGATATAACCATTTACTTACCACTAAAAAAAACTTGAGATGAACATGTTGCCTATTTTGAAAATTGAAGGGGCAACTGCTCCTTCTAAAAAAAATCACGTCAACATTTTTTTTCAACCTTGGGAATGGATAGTACTTTGAAAATTGAACAAATTTTCACATTATTACTTTTTGCCTAACTTTAAAATCAAAGGGGCTATAAAAAATTGTTCAAAAAAAATTCTAAAAAATTAACTTATCGAAGGAATGGATAATACCTACGTTAAAAACTGGAAAAATTTTGTTCTGTAGACTTTTTGCCTAACATCGAAAATGAAGGGGCTACGGGTCACTAAAAATAAATGGGCTTCAAAAATTTTTTAAATTTTCTCAATTTTCAATGACCCTTGGCCCCTTCATTCTTGATGTTAGGGGAAAAGTCTACAGAACAAAATTTCTTCAGTTTTCAGCTTACTGTCCATTCCCTTTATCAGTTCATTTCTTGTGTTTTTTTGAACAATTTTTTTGTAGCCCCTTCAATTTTAAAGATAGACAAAAAGTGATAAAGTGAAAATTTGTTCAGTTTTCAAAGTACTTTCCATTCCCATGGTTGAAAAAAAATTTGACGTGATTTTTTTCAGAAGCAGCAGTTGTCCCTTCAATTTTCGAAATAGGCAACATGTTCATCTCGAGTTTTTTTTAGTGGTGCCCGGTTATATCAAAAAAAAAAAAAATGTTTGGCAGACGATTCATGGAACACCCTGTAGCATATCCATGTTAAAATTAGGCCACTCGAGCTATATAGTCCAGGAATTATAGCAAAATTTTTACGCGAACCTCGGAATAATTGGGGGAAAGCTGAATTTTACATTATTTGTACATAATAGCCTACCAAACATACTCCTAAAAGTTGCACCCCCCAACTCGCCGGCTACCCCCGCAAGAGGTCAATAACCTTTGCGAATATACGTTTTTTGACCGTAGCGCCGAAAGGAAGGGTCGGAGAGGGAAAAGTGGTAAAATAAAAAATGTTCTACGTGAAATTTCCTATAAACTTGACCAGATCAGTTGTTCTCAAAATTGCGAGATTCGACGTACAGTGGGGGTTAAACTTTTTCAACTTGGAAAAATTTTTTCAAAAAAATGATAATTTTTTTTGTAATTTGAAGTTAGGATGGACTCAAAAATATGCTGTGAAAAGTTACACCCGGCAACTTGTGAGACACCCCCGTATGAGGTCAATAACCTCTGCGAATATACGTTTTTTGACTGTAGCACCGAAAGGAAGGGTCGGAAAGGAAAAAGTGGTGAAATAAAAAATGTTCTACGTGAAATTTCCTATAAACTTGACCAGATCAGTTGTTCTCAAAATTGCGATATTCAGCTTGCAGTGGGGGTTAAACTTTTCCAAATTTGAAAAAATTTGAAAAAATCGGTAATTTTATGTGTAATTTTAAATTAGAATGGGCTCAAAAATATACTGTCAAAAGTTGCATCTGGCAATTTGTGAGCCACCCCCGTATGAACACATAAAATTACCAATTTTTTCAAATTTTTTCAAATTTGGAAAAGTTTAACCCCCACTGTAAGCTGAATATCGCAATTTTGAGAAGAACTGAACTGGTCAAGTTTATAGAAAATTTCACATAAAACATTTTTTATTTCACCACTTTACCCTCTCCGACCCTTCCTTTCGGTGCTACAGTCAAAAAACGTATATTCGCAGAGGTTAATGACCTCATACGGGGGTGGCTCACAAGTTGCCGGGTGTAACTTTTCACAGCATATTTTTGAGCCCATCCTAACTTCAAATTACAAAAAAAATTATCATTTTTTTGAAATTTTTTTTCCAAGTTGAAAAAGTTTAACCCCCACTGTACGTCGAATCTCGCAATTTTGAGAACAACTAAACCAGTCAAGTTTGTAGGAAATTTCATGTAGAACATTTTTTATTTCACCACTTTTCCCTCTCCGACCCTTCCTTTCGGCGCTACGGTCAAAAAACGTATATTCGCAAAGGTTATTGACCTCTTGCGGGGGTAGCCGGCGAGTTGGGGGGTGCAACTTTTAGGAGTATGTTTGGTAGGCTATTATGTACAAATAATGTAAAATTCAGCTTTCCCCCAATTATTCCGAGGTTCGCGTAAAAATTTTGCTATAATTCCTGGGCTAATAAAGGATGTGGAACTAGATGTTCACAAAGTGAGCTACTTTTTTCAAAAAATCCTCAATTTTGTAGTTTTCCTTGAAAAAGTGCAATTTGAATTTCTAAACCTTCTTCTTCACTTATTGATTTTTAAATTGGATACCAATTTTCGTCTTCGACAAGGGAGTTGAAAAATGGCTGAAGGCGAATTTGATGATTTTTTAATTAGAACCAAATTCAAATCGCTTATTCAAAAGCTTCAGAATCAAGCCAAAATCGTTTCTAGCCAATGTAGCCACCAAAAAAAAATTCCGAGGACTTTTTAAACAATTTAATGGCAGTGCAGCTAACGAATTATGGTACTACTCGCTCAATTTTTATAAAATTTCAGTTGCCAGCACTGCTTCAAAAAATTGAAAAAATTAATTAAATTTTATTCTAGTATGTACTTGACCCGAAAAAGTCACTTACTTTTCAGACATATGAAATTGATGACAAGTAAAAATTGTAGGAAATTGAGAGTGCCATAGATTTGAAATTCATAAATATCTCATTTGGTGACCAAAATTTTGGATGAATTAAGGTGATTTATGTTTGCTATAGAGACGAATTTAATGGATCCATCCAATGGCAAAGAAACAGTTTTCGACGAAAGAGATTTGCTGCAAAGAAAAATAAATAGGTATCGATTTTTTGAGCAGCTCGTGATCATACCTACTGAATTTAAAAAAATACTTAGGTATTATATTATAATTAAAAATTTGGTACAATATATATTGAGTCTAGAAGCGAGTAGGTACGTTTAAAAAAGTTTCAAGTCCAAACTTCCATAATTTTTCATATTTTCCTTTCAATAATCTTAAATATGTACCTACCTATTTTTAGAAACGTTGCAATTTTAGAGAAAAATGTTGAAACAAATGAGCTGGTTCATTGCGGAGGTGAGTTAATTAATCAGGCTCAAAAGTTAAAAACTAAAAGACAAAAATCAAAATCCAGAAGCCAAAAGCCAAAGAAAAACCAATAGAGGCGGAAAGGGGCTGAAATTTGGATACGTGAAAGACAACATCGATAATTATCAGTGATGAAAATTTTAGATTTTTTCCCCACTTTGGGCCAATTTAAGACCCTTACCAAAAAAGACCTAATCCCAGTTTTTTGAGAGGCCAAAAATGCCAAAGAGCACCTCAGTAGGTACAGGTACCCCTGCGAAGTAAAATGTTAACCCTCAATCTCATCTGATATGATCTGTAGGTGTATCAACGAAAACTAATCGAGAAATTTACTTTTCAGGATCCCAAAAAAGTGGGGGTGAGCTGAGCTAAAAGAACCATTATGCAAAATTTAAAAATCCATTAACATCTATATTTTTTGATGTTTTTTTTTTCTAAATGAGAGTACCATAAAAAATTCTAGCTGATGATAATTTTTGTAAAATATTCATGCTCCAAACATAATCTTAGAATAAATTTTTCTTCTTCTTACAAAAAAATTAAATCATTTTCAGGGCCAAACGAATTAGAAGATAGAGGGAAAAACGTCCCCATCACGAAGCTGCATTTTGAGTTAGAAAAATTAGTTTCAAATAATGGGGAAAAAATCCATCGGAGTCGAAATTTCCAATTTTTCATTTCTCTCCAAAACGTCAATTTCGTTTCATCGTTTCGTCCCCGATATCCCGAAAATTTAGAAAATAAATCCTAAATTTTTTTCAACTTTGAAATTCGAATGGTTGTAACCTTTTATATAGGTAGGTAATTGAGACAATGAGGTGGGATAGGTAATTAGGTACCCTACACGCCATTGTAAAGATCATATTCTTTCCAAGTAGGTATTCATAAAATCATCAATAATAAATTGAAAATCATAGTTCATAACAATATTTTTCAAAAATGCTGACAAAAATCGAATAAGTTGTGCACTCTTTCAAACAATTTTTCGATTGAACAAAACTGAAAAAAAAAAAACTATTTTTGAATATTCGACAATTCCAGGAGGGAGGAACAACTGTCTCCTTGACCCTTAGTTATTTCAATGGCTGTCTGCCTCCCTATTGACCAAAATCAACCTCATCAAAAATTTCCTCACAGTATGCACTTCTCGATGGTTCAAACAAAAATTTTCTATCCATTCTGGGTGTCAAGTTATTAAATACTTATAGTCGGTACAACAAAAGAAGGCACTTTTCCCCTACGTTCTCCCACCACAAAATTTAAAAACTTTGAGGTGTGATTGGAAGAAATTTGAAATCAACGCGCGTCGTTGGTTTCCGCGTTACGAGTCGAGTAGGGGAAAAGTGCTCTCTTTCGTTGTGCCGACTATAGGAGGTAAATAATTGAAAATGCGGAGGAAAATTGAAAAAAAAAATGTTTCCATGGAAATTATTCTACCTCTACAGCTCAAAATAAATTATATTACGCTGCATGGTGAAATATTACTCGTGAAGTTTTATTCTGCATTTTTAAGAAACCTGTTGAGTATTAAAGCTCATGTTTGAATTGATATCAATTCTTCAAAAGGACCGAAATTGAGTATTTGCCATAATTTTTTCATAAAATTTACGCAATAAATAACAATAAGGCACCAAGCCAAGCCAAGTAAATCCGCCTCTTTAAATTAAACCCATTAAATAAGTACTTATTTTGATTCTTCAAGCAACGGAACCTGATAGGTACATTTAAAGATCTAGGCAAATTGTGTATTTTTCAGGACACTCGAAAGTTCAACCTATTACGTAATTTTTCATACTAATACAATAGGCAATGATGATTACTTCGCAGAATAAAAATTTTCACTCGAATTGAAGAGATTCCCAAATTTAAAATTGATAGGTAATGAAATAAATTCTTATAAAAATAAGAAATGAAATCAAAAACAAATACCCAAAAAATAATCCAATTGAAAGCCTCTTCTCGAATAAATATTTTGAAAAATAATTTTCAGTTTAAGTTAATACAAATACAATGGTCCAATATCAAAATCATAGTAGGTACCTAGCTACCTACCTATTTAATTATTTTCTTATTATTTCAACTTGAAAAATTTTGTCATGGAAGGAAATAAAAAATGGCATATTTGGATACAATGAATCATTATCCCATAGAAAAGTACCAAAGCACATACTCCAAGAAATTTGTATTTATTGTGCATCGTTCAAGTGGAACTTTGCCCACAGTTTGAAAACACTGTTGATCAATTACCTACTTATAAGTATCGGAGCAGAAATACACTAAGGTCTCTTTTACTTTCATCCGAAGAAGGTAAAGATAGCCTTACGATGAAGTTATTCGTATTATTTTTGTCGCTTTACTTTTATTCGAGTAGTTTTGCCGAATTAGATACAGAATGGTGGAAACATACCATAATTTACGAAATGATTCCGTATACGTTCAAAGACAGCGATGGAGATGGAAATGGTGATTTTAAAGGTAAGATGTGTGTAATAGACTAAGGTAACATAATTCTAGGATCAATTTTTGACGAAAATTACGATAGATGTACAACAATAAAATCTTCAAATTACAGGGATCTTATCAAAACTGGATCATTTTGAAAATTTGAAGATTGAAACTATTCATATGACACCAATATACAAAACAACGCTAAGAGACTTTGGATATGATATATCAGACTACTATAATGTTGAACCAAAACTGGGAACAATGGATGAGTTTGAAGAACTTGTTGGAGAAATGAAAAAAAGAAGTAAGCCCTCTATCACTGGATAACACTAGTCGACAAAAAAAATGTTTGCTCTGTGTCTGGGTTCCGATTGCCAAATTTTTGTTGCTTTTATGTAAGTAACTAATGAAGAGAAAAATAATTTTTTTGACCAAAGTTTGCTTGTTGGCAGGGGGTCGAAAAATAGGGGTTTTCAAGAACAATAAACAAGAGCTTGAGAAAAAAATTAAAAATGTTTTTTGTCCAGTCTTATAGGGGATTTTACGATGAATCGAATGGAATAAACCGCAGGGCGGCTATTCTTGAAATTCGTTATCCGAGTCATTTGTGCTATTCACGTAATTAAAAAATCAACACTATTTACGTTATTCGCATCTATAATAAAGTCGATTCTTGAAATTCGCATTTTGCTGCTCGTTATCAATTCGTCAAATCCAATTTTTTGATAAAATGACCAATGAAATTTGTTTTCATCTTCACTTTTTACTGGCCAACAATTTTTAAATGAATTTTTGGGGTCTTTATCTTCGTTATTTATTGTAAACATAAAGTCGAATAACCTACGATAACGAGTTTCAAGAATGCCACTTGTCAAAAAAATAACACGAATAGCAAAAATAACTCGGATAAAGAATTTCAAGAATAGCCGCCCAGACCTCTATTCCTTTTAGAAAAAAAGTTACAGCCAAAACTTTCTTAAATTCCGCGAAAAAATCAAATTTTTTGTGCCTTGGCTACCAAAAAGTGACATTTCTGAAAAAACTAAGCGTCCTAGAACAAAAATGATGAGAACCAAAAATGTAGAAAATTAAATTTTCTATCTGGTAGCAGCAATTAGATTTTTCTGGAAGGCATAGTTTTCAAGATATTCTTGAGGAAAGTTGAACATTAGTGGAGTTTTGGCAGCCAAAAATTTATTTAGGTACCTATTTACTTAATTATTCTTAATTACCTCCACTAATGTTCAACTTTACTCGAGAATATCTTAAAAACTATGCCTTTCAGAAAAATCTAGTTGCTAATACCTATCAGATAGGAAATTTAATTCTCTACATTTTGTTCTCATCATTTTTGTCCTAGGACGCTTAGTTTTCTCAGAAATGTCACTTTTTGGTAGCCAAGGCACAAAAAAATTCGATTTTTTCACGGAATTTAAGAAAGTTTTGGCTGTAACTTTTTTTCTAAAAGAGATAGAGGTCTGCGGCGGTTTATTCCATTCGATTCACCGTGAAATTTCCTATAAGACTGGGCATAAAATTTTTAATTTTTTTTCTCAAGCCCCTGTTTATGTTCTTGAAACCCCCTATGTTGCGACCCCCTGCCCCTCAAGCAAAATTTGGTCAAAAAATTATTTTTCCCTTCATTAGTTACATAAAAGCAACCAAAATTTGGTAATCGGAACCTAGACACAAAAATCGTGTTGACCTGTGTAATCTAATTGTATAACCTTACTGATCAGTGCTGAATTTTTTACAAAATTGTGTACCTACATTCGTCTTATTCTAGATATGAAGCTGATACTGGATTTAGTGATTAATCACAGCGGTCATAAACACGGATGGTTTCAGAAATCTGTCAATAGAATACATCCCTACACTGATTATTATGTGTGGAAAGATCCCAAAGGTTATGATAGTAAAACTCAGGAAAGAATTCCTCCTAATAATTGGGTAAATTTATAGCAGATGCATATTCACATTCAGGATTAAAAACAATATGTGGTCTTTATTTTATATTTTTTTAATTTTAGAAAAGTATATTCACAATAGAAAATTTGGGTTCAGCTTGGACTTGGAATGAAAAACGCAAGCAATATTATTTTCATCAGTTCTTACCAGAACAACCTGATTTTGATTTGAATAACGAAAATTTAAAGAATGAATTGAAAGTAGGTATCTCTATTCACCTGTGGATAATTACTTATTCATAATTTATAGGTATTTTCATAAAAGTTCAATAAAGTTTTCAAACATTACCAAAACTATAATACTGAAAATTATATTGACTTGCTTATTAATTTTAGAAAATGATGAAATTCTGGCTCGACAAAGGTGTAGCAGGATTTAGGCTAGACGCTACTCCATTTTTCTTTGAAGATAAAGAAATGAGAGATGACGGTTACGAAAACCGACAATTGAACCAGCCAGAAACTTTGGAATTTATTCACGATATGAGATTATGGTTGGATCAATACAACAAAATTCACGGTGGTTGGGAAAGGTAACAGGACAATTTTTAAAAATAATTCGAATCTGTAACTTTCAGTTCATCCAATTAATTTAATTTTTGTACATTGAATTTAGAATCTTCATTGCCGAAGCGCATTGTGACCAAGGAACTGTAGTTCAGTATTACGATAAACCGAATTACCCAATAACACATTTCCCTTACACTTTCTTGTTTGAACTTTACTATTCTGCCGTTGATGCTTCGAGTTTGTACGAAGATATCAAAGAATGGATGGCTCTTTTACCAAAAGGGGGAGTGTCTGCATGGATGGTACGTAAATGTAATTGTACAGGTGAGCCATTAGTAATTATGCCCCTGTCCTCATCTCCTTGAGGCTGTTTTTTTGCCAGAATTGCCCAAGAAAAGAGCTCGGGAGATCAAAAAATTAGTATTTTGATACCTCGCTTGATAGTTTTTCCAATTCTGACTCCTTGCCTATCACTACAACTCTCAACATTTCCAGAATATTTTTTACCTCCGTCCTGGCCCTTGTCCTCCTGGTTTAGAGATGGGGTCGAAACGATCCTAGGAATAGGTTCAGGAAGTCAAACTTTCACTTTTTTTTCAAAAATATCTAGGTATTTGAAATAATACATACCTAGGTACATATTTTAATCAACAATTTACCCCTGTTTTTTCGGATACGTTTTGCAATTACTCTTGAATCTATCATTCAGAAAGTTGAAAAATTTTGATCTTCACTCAGAAAAACATTCCAAGGAATCGAACCCCGCAATCCCGAAAACTCCATTTTAATTGGTGTGCCTTTGGTGCTACTTTGAAGTCAATTGTCCATGTACTAGAGATTTATCTTTTTTTTCACATCTGCCGTTCTGAATAACATTGTTCATTTATAGACACAAGATCACGACGGTGCCAGAGTTGGATCTCGAATTTTACCCGAATATGCCGATTTATTCACAATGATATCTATGATCCTACCTGGAACAGTAGGTGTATATTATGGTCAAGAAATCGCAATGGAAAATGGCTTCATTACAGAAAACCAGATAAAGGATTTCTCTGGTGGCGGAGCCAGAGATCCTGCCAGACTTATAATGCAATGGGATGATTCTCTAAATGCCGGTAAGCAATCGAAAAATTAGTTGATACCTACCTTTTCTTAAAGAAAAAAAATCAATTCCAAATTACCTTCATGTTTCAGGATTTTCAAACAACATTGAGACATTTTTGCCACCAAATTCCGATTATTTTCAAAAAAATGTTGCAATTGAAAAAGTAAAACCAGTTAGCCATTATAAGTTGTTCAAAGATTTATCAACGTGGAGAAAAACTGACATTTTTAAATATGGAGATTTTGACCACGACGTACCTTACGAACATATTTATACCATTACAAGGTAAGTTGGTTACCTAGTGCCTACCCAAAATCCGAATACTGTTCTCAAGTTACCTGGATTCTTTTTTCTTTTTTTTTTTTGGTAAGACCCCACTAAGATCTCATCTCTTTTATATCTGGGACTGCAAATGAAAAATGCTGAGCAATTATGAAGGAGAAAAGGTCTTAGTGGAGTCAAATGTAAGTAACAAAAAAAAAGGAGCTCATATTCGAATTTCGAACTCAGCTTCCAAAAAACATAGGTAACAAAACTAACAAAAGATAGTGCATTATGAAGCAAAGAATTCAAATGTGGTGGGGAGGGGAGTGAGAAAAGTAGAGGTTCAGAATCATAAATAACTAGATTTCTAAACTCAACGTCACCGAAAACACAGCAAAAGTTGAACTACTGTGCCCTGCCCTATAGTTGGACCACTTGAGTTTTTTTTTCATTTTTTTTTGGCCTAATTCGAACACTTGCAAGGCATAAGGGAGGGGAGGGGTCAAAATATCCAAAAACCTATAGTTTGTTGATATTCAAATTTCAAACTTGACGTTTCAAAAAACATAACAAAGTATACGTCATACATTATTTTCAACTTTTTTGGGGGTTCAGAGATCTCGAAGTGAGTAAAAAGTATTTTTTTACAGCTTTTTTCAATTAAGCCCTCGAAGCTTTTTATTTTTGACTCAAAAACGACCCCGACTCCAAATTCCGGAGTCGGAATTGACTCCTCCACGCGGAGTGGCTGCATTCTATAAGATCTTGTTGGAACTAAGATTTTTTCGCAGAATTGGGGGGATGGAATACATTAGCGTATATGGGAGAGATGAGGTTTTTCGGATTTTTAGGGAAAAAGGTGGGGTTTAAAAAAAAAATTGTAGAAACAAAAATTGAAGATATTTAAATTTATTATCGATTGGTGTAAAAAACTTTCGAATTTCATCAAATAAAAGCCATTTTATTAATATTTCTATCTACTCACTTTTTGCATACGTCAGCTTTGAATTAAAATTACTTAAAATCTAGATCGACAATACCAATTTTTTATTAATGCAAATTGTAGAGAATTTTATGCTCTTTCCAATGACGTATTAACGATCTAAATCGCGTTAATATTAAAGCCGCTATTCTCTTTTTAATGTGTCAAAACATGGATCACCATTTTTGAAAATAACTGATCGGTGAAGATAACTGTCTTGACACTTGAAAATCACAACAGCGGCTTCAATATAAACGCGATAAAGATCGTTAATACGTCATTGGAAAGAGCATAAAATTCTCTACAATTTGCATTAATAAAAAATTGGTATTGTCGATCTAGATTTTAAGTAATTTTAATTCAAAGCTGACGTACGAAAAAAGTAAATAGAAGAAATATTAATAAAATGGTTTTTATTTTATGAAATTCAAAAGTTTTTTATACCAATCGATAATAAATTTAAATACCTACAATTTTTGTTTCTACAAATTTTTTTCTAAACCCCACCATTTTTCCTAAAAATCCGAAAAACCTCATCTCTCCCATATACTCTAATGTATTTCATCATTTCCATCCCCCCAGTTTTTCAGCGCGACTGCAGCGCTTTCGTGAGCGTGGAGTAGTCAATCGGGGTCGCCATTTCTAGATTGGCCGGAGTCGGACAGTCGGAGTCAAGAAATGAGTGACTCCGAAACCCTGATAATTTTCCATATTGAGGAGTAACCGAAGATAGACAGAATGAAATCATGGAGAGGGTTCATCTTTCGATGTTGAGGGGAGATGGGGTCATTTTAAATTACTTACAAGTTTTACCTCGACGAATTCAACAGGATACAGAAGACAAAACAAGTGAAAAATTATTAAAAGAGGTGAAAAACTGCTCTAAAAAACGTCTTTTAGTCACTTTTGGGAAAGCTTGGGGAAGAAAGGGGAGTAGACCTGTAAAACTAGCTCCAAAATCATTTTGATGCAAATGGGATTTCGACAATCCCAGTTCTGTTCCAAGTTCAAATTTTTTCAATTTCTTTAGTTCTATTTTTTTTAAATTGTATCCAATATTACAATTTTTTCAGCAGTTTAAATTTCACATTTCTCAAAATTGGTCTAATTTTTATTTTTTTTCAACTTTTTCAATATCGTATCATCGTATTTTTTTAAATTTCTTCCAATCATTGAATTGGAAGAAATTTTAAAACACATAAAATATTTTTTTTTAATTAAAAAAAAAAATTACTTAGGAAAAATTTTGAAATTATGCGAAAAAAATTTCGAGTTGGAAGAAATTTAAAAAAATAATAAGTTTAAATAATCAATGTTGGAAAAACGTTTGAGAAAATTTAATAAAAAGATACAGTAGGAAAAAATTTTACAGTTAAAAAAATTTTTAGTTTTTTTCAACTTTTTCTTTATTTTTTCAACTTTAAGTATATATTTTTTTTCCAACTCTTCAAAATTGGATAAATTTTTAAAGAAAAAAATACAAATGGAAAAATTTTAAAATTGGATACAGCTATAAAACAAAAATTAGAATTAAAAAAATTGAAAAATTTGACGGTTTGAGAAAATTTGGACTTAGCATAAATTTAAATTTGGATCGTTGAAATCCCTTTTGCGTCAAAATGATTTAGATAAAATCCTTAAGTAACTACGCCCCTGGAAACCTGTAAAAAAAATTGAGGGAAATGAAAAAACCAAGGATTAAACTGCCGATGAAATGTGATGGAATGACCCATTAAGCAACATTTTTGTTTTATTTTAAACAAAACCATCAAATTGTACAACATACTTCATTATTTCCAGATCTTACAGAGGCCACAGGTTAACATTGATTGTCAACACCTCTTTTTCAAATTCTCGCGTTAATTTATTAAAAATACTGAACAATCCTCCAAATAAGATTACAGTAGCTGCTGCCTCAACAAATGCTGAATTCACCACAGGGTTAGTGGTTTTCTTATTCCTGTTTCTACTTTCCATTTTCTATGCTTTTGCATTATTAGTTACTTTGATTATTTTGTTTGTTGAGAATTTTTTTGTAGACGAATCCATAATAGAAATATTAAATACTGAACAATAGAACCATAATAACAACGCATTGAAAAAATTTCTAATTTTTGTACACATACTATCTATACCTAGATATGCTGTGGACTCTGAAGCGGAAGAAGCGGAGGAATTTCAGCTTAGACCACTTTCTGCTTTATTGTTCAAGACGACCTATTTTCAAACATTTAAGTTGTGACCATACAAATGATATCCCATTCCTCGAATCATTGCTGTGAAAGAATCCAAGAAAATCGACGCCTTACCCATACTTTTATTACCTATACTTAAAATCTGTACGAATATATCAATTTTCAACTTGAACTATTTAGGTAATTTTATTAATTTCTAATTCCAATCCATCAATCAAAGCAGCTAAATTTACAGATTGTTTCATCGATTTGATGTATAGACGTTTCTGAATTCATATTGAAATAGGAAAACTAAAAGATGAGTTGAGTTTCATCGCCCTCAGGAAATATACACGAACCTACAATCTGACGTGTTATGTAAATCACTGTTGGCCTTGGCATGTCTGAGGGCTTGGTTGATACAGAAATTAAATTTCAATCAAGTAATTGAAAGTCTCTTCAATTTTTAAACAAAATTTATTTAGATACATGAAAATAATGATCTAAACTTTCAATTAAAAAAAAAACATAATCACTCGTAAATAAAGTAACTTTTCGTAGTTAAAAGAAAATTTTCACGATGGTACACTCGAATAGGTAAATAAATCTAAATTCTGAATAACGAATCCTATACTTCTTGATTAAAATAACACAGATTTCTGCGACTAAAAGGAAAACAATAAAGGAAATACTGGACCACTACTTTTTAAATTATACGAAAATAATCAAGTCTTAAAGAGAATACAAAATTTACTACATATTAAAAATGCAAATAGGGTAATCCACAAACATGCAATACCACAGTAATCAGTATTGCTGTAAATGACAAATAAAACTACAATTAAAAAAAAAACTTAACAAAGTAAAATCGTCAATACTCATGTTTTTTGAATCAGTGAAAAAACAAAAAAATATCCCTTTAAGAGCTCCAAATTTTTAAAACAAAAAATAATCAATGCACATCCAACAATTCGTCCAGTACGCGCTGATAGCTAGTCTAAAAATAGATTAAGTATAAATGAAAATCTCTCTCGGGTTAATTTATAAAATACAAATGTCTGAATTGACTTTAAGAATTGCGTCTAGGGTCGAATAAAACGATTCAAAAGGTAGCTTGTATTTGACAACGAATATTTTTTAATAAAAAAAAAATAATAAAGCGAAGGAAGACTTGAAAAGCAATATTCGATTTTTGAATGAGAAGACGTCAGGTGACACGCAGTGCAACAGTGATAAATAAATTAAATACGTATACTATAAAGTTCATTGGTAATTTTTTAAAAAACGAAGTCAAATTTTATCAATTATGACCATTCAGAAAGGTTCAGAGTTACGATTCACCCAACAACCAAATTTTCATCCTCATCATCATATCATCACCCTTCATGGACTTGGAAAAGTTTCCAAATTCTATCGAATGGGGAACCTCCCAAAAAAATTTCAGCTCCCACAGAACCTTGGGGTAGGGGGGAGGGCTATGGATTCCCAAAGAAAGTAAAATCGTTTTTGAAAAAAAAAAACAGTTGATTTTTACATGCCTCAAAACTCGTATTATTTTTGAGACCCTGAATGTTGAAAAAGTGAAATCACAGATGTCAAATCTCTTTCTATACTTAGTTTTTGGATTTAAGGTCGGCTATTTTTCATAACTTTCTTATGGGTGGAAAAAAATATGAAACAAACGGCACGATAGCTATTGCCTAAAAATAGGGTTAGTAAATGAATGAAACTTTCTCTCGGATTAATTTACAAAATACAAACGTCTGAACTAACTTCAAGAATTGGGTCCAAAATTGAATAGAAGCGATTCAAAAGGGTTGCTAACGTTTGATGAATTTTCATCAGTTCGTATTTGACTACGTATATTACTTTAATAAATAAATAATCATTGAAAATAAAGCGAAGGAAGACTTAGGAAGTGAAAAATAACTTTTGAATGAGAAAACGTCAACCAACGACACGCTGTGCAACAGTGATGATTAAATAAAGTTCATTGGTAATTTTTCAATGTTTAAAACGACATAAATGGAAGCTCAGAAAAATTTTGAAGCAATAGAATTAAATTTTCTAACCCGTAGACGCAATTAGCTTATAAAATTTACATTCCAATTGAATTAACCGAGTTGGTAGACGGAGTTTCCAAATTTTTGAGTAATTGTACCAAGAAATGTTTCGTTGTTGTATCTTCCATAAGGCACTGAGAAAACGTCGAATCTCTCAGTTGATCTGGAAGACATTGTCGAAGAGCTTCTCGGGCTCTATAAATTCACAAAAAAAGAGGAAAATTATAAACTAATCTAAAAATTAAATGAAGATTTTGAAAAAATATATACCTAGCATTATCTGAAAGACGCAAATAACATCGTATCACATGTTTTAATAAGCGAGCTGATTGATCCTTCACCAAACACAGAACCATTTTACCCTAAAAAAAAAGTTCTCAATGAG